>CM053026.1:31892155-31929655 GCA_028564925.1 Lithobates sylvaticus | reverse complement strand
ATTGGCAGGGTATAATGCCGCGTACACACGGTCGGAATTTCCGATGGAAACAGTCCGATGGGAGCTTTTCATCGGATTTTCCGACTGTGTGTATGCCCATCTGTCTTTTTCTGTTGGAATTTCCGACGGACTTTGGATTGAGAACCTGTTCTCAATTTTTCCGAACGGAAAACCTTTCTATCGGATTTTCCGATCGTGTGTATGCAATTCCGACACGCAAAATTCCGACGCATGCTCGGAAACAATTTGACGCATTCTCAGAAGCATTAAACTTCCCTTTTATAGTGCAGTCGAACGTGTTTTATGCTGCGGTGTTACAGACCGTCGGAATTTGGTGTGACCGTGTGTAGGCAAGACAGTTTGAGCGAAATTCCGTCAGAATTCCGACGGGAAAACCATCAGCGCTTTTTCCGACGAGAATTCCGACCGTGTGTACGCGGCATAAGAGAAATGTTATCTTTCTACGTAGAAGCTGTGAAATAAACTAGGATAAATGCCGTTAAAGTCCTATCCCAAGGGGAACCCTCCCCTTTTATGTCTATTTACTAAGTAGGTGACTTCTGAAGGCAATTGGTTCCACTAGATTTAGTTAGGGGTATTCGAGCAAAGGGGGTGAATACAAATGCCCCCCCACACTTTTCATATATTTATTTGTAAAAAAAATTGGAAAACCATTTATCAGTTTCCTGCCACTTCACAATTATGTGCCCCTTTGTGTTGGTCTCACATAAAATCCCAATAGAATACATATACGTTTTTGGTTGTAACATGACAAAATGTGGAAAAGGCGCTGTTATGCCGCGTACACACGATCGGAATTTTGCCCAGCAAAAGACAGATGAGAGCTTTTCGTCGGAAAATGCGACCGTGTGTAGGCTCCATCTGACTTTTTGCTGGCTGAATTTCCGCCAGCGAAATTTTGAGAGCATGTTCTCAATTTTTCAGACGGAAAAAGTTTCTATCGGAAATTCCGATCGTCTGTAGCAATTCCGACGCGCAAAATTCATACGCATGCTCAAACAATTCGACGCATGCTCGGAAGCATTAAACTTCATTTTCGCGGCTCGTCGTAGTGTTTCTACGTCACCGCGATCTTGGCGTTCGGAATTTGGTGTGACCGTGTGTAGGCAACACAAGCTTGAGCGGAATTCTATCGAGAAAAAAACATCCAAGGCTTTTCCAACGAGAAATCCGATCGTCTGTAGCAATTCCGACACGCAAAATTCCTACGCATACTCGGAAGCATTAGACTTAATTTTCGCGGCTCATCGTAGTGTTTGTACATCACCGCTTTCTTGACGGTCTGTATTTTTGTGTGACCGTGTGTAGGCAACACAAGCTTGAACTGTTGTATTCTATGTAGCTGAATTTATAGCTTACTTAAATGATTATAGATACAAAAATAATAAAGTGATTAAAGTGATTAAACCTTTGTCTGTATAGGAATATAAACGTACGATAACAATGCGAAAAGATAAACAATCACATTTATTAATACAGGAAAGGAACGTTAGAATAATTTATAACTTATCATAAAATTAAGTGATGGTACAGGCACAGTGTTATTTAGGCTTCGAAGATATTTAAGGCCATATGGTTACAACAGATATACACTTATCAATATGGTTATCAAAACATCAAGACAATTCCTAGGAGAGAAGATAGATTAGAAATAAAAATAGGTTAGGGATACACAAAATACATTACACTTCCATCCGATGGTGTGGGATTCCAGAGAATGAGCATCTAGCTCTAAGCTTGCTTATATGCCAAAATGGCCCCCTTCTCCAGTCTCAATGTTCATTGGCTCTTCTGGACTAACTCTCTGATTGGTTAATTTCCTTATAACTTAATTTCCCATCAATAGCACCTCCTCTTTCGTATTAACGAGCTAGTGGTAATTAGTTTGAAGGCAACTTAATTAAAAAGGAGATCTTCTCGTGAATAGGGGACTTAACTATGCGCAATCATAGCTGGGTTAAAGTGTCCCTTCCTGAACAAGTCAAAAGAAATATGCTAAGCATATCAAACACCCTTTGAGATGGATAACTAGTTGGTTAGCACGGAAGAGTACAAAAGCCTTTATTAGCTCATGAATTCGGCTCCGTACGGACTACACCTGGTCCTTTGAATATTAAGTTAGGTAACAAAACAGGGCATCTCTACAACATACACTTTGACTACCTGTACACAAAAGGAGCTGTTAATTGGATTACATATTCCAACTGGCAAAGTCCTACAGCTAAATTAACCCTTAACAGAAATAATATTACAAGCTAAAATCATATACACATCCCCACACACACCTCTCCCTGATATATAGATTTATACATCCGATGGGGCATGGCAATCCAATTCCATTTTAAATATAGTCTTTTAAAATCTCCAACACAGAACGGAATTCCATTGGAAAAAAACATCCAAGGCTTTTCCGACGAGAATTCTGATCGTCTGTAGCAATTCCGACGTGCAAAATTCCTACGCATGCTCGGAAACAATTTGACGCATGCTCAGAAGCATTAAACGGAATTTCACTCAAACTGTCTTGCCTACACACGGTCACACCAAATTCCGACGGTCAATAACACAGCGGCATAAAACACGTTCAACTGCACTATAAAAGGGAAGTTTAATGCTTCTGCGCATGCGTCGGAATTTTGCGTGTCGGAATTGCATAAACACAATCGGAAAAGGTTTTCCGTCGAAAAAATTAAGAACAGGTTCTCAATCCAAAGTCCGTCGGAAATTCCGACAGAAAAAGACAGACGCACGGTCGGAAAATCTGATGAAGAGCTCTCATTGGACTGTTTCCATCGGAGATTCCGACTTTTCAGCCAAGGAAGCTGCCATCTTGGTCTCGGTTTTGATCTGTGGCTGCCGTGATGCAGCACATGTGATCAGTTATGACATCCATTTTGATGGTTTGACAGTTTGGTTGAGAGCGCAACCAAATTCGACAGTTGGCGTGCCGGGAATATTTTTTTTTTGAAGTCATTAAATTGCCCCGGACAAAGTTCTTGTTGAATCGATGGGCCCATAGCAGAAATGTAAACGCCCAGTACGGCTGTAGCCCACATTCGTCTCTCCCTTGTGCGTGGGTCTCTGCACACACATACAGCACGGGAAGCAGAGATTTATTCATCGATCGATCATACCTTGGTGCGTCGCTCTGTGACGGTTGACGTCATACTGCGGTGGACTGATAGCGTTGCGTTTTTTTTTTTGTAGAACACTTTTTTTTTTTTTTTTTTTGTTTAATGAACGGGCGCTCCTTACTTAGATAAACAAGATAAACAGAATTTCAGGGCCGGCTTGTATGAGAGAGCTCCTGGATTTGAGTCATCGAATTTCTCATTAATCCGTCTTTTTAAAGCCAGGAATTAAATGAAGCACACCGTCAAACTTGCCCATCCCCCGCCCGCCATCCTTCTTTTTTTTTTTTTTTTCCCTTTGTCCTTCCATTTAGTCTTGTTTTCCCGGAGTTGTAAAGAATGCCAGCCTGAGCGCGGAGGGGGGGAAAAAAAGCCTCCTTTTTAGTTAAATGTTTTCTCTAATCAATTAAAACGCTTCATATTAGGAAGAGCGTGCACGTGCGGTCTAACAGGCAGCGTGCGCGGCTGAATTTGGTGTGCGCTCGGAGCAGGTGTTCAGAGTTGGAGGACTGTTGCTCGGGTGACGCCGTAAATACAGGGAATGCGAGGTTGGTTAGTGCCGCCGTCCCCTTTAATGGGTATCCAAGTGCACGGGGGGGTGGGGGGAGTTTTCATGGAGGATTTCAATAACGTCAGACGATCCGGAGCAATAAAAGGATATTGGCCTAATTAAAAGAAAATGTGGCGCGATGAAACTACTCAGAGGAAGCCTCCAGGGGGAGCCGCCTTTTCTCTGACACCTATACAGGGGCGGACTGACAACTCCATGGGGCCCCCGGGCAATAGGAGATTATAGGGCCACCCAGTATACAATCACACAGTATACACATACATGTACACACAGTATACACAGACATGTTTCTCTTGGCTGAAAAGGTACTGGAGAGGTGGGACAGCTATAATCTCTGCATTTTTAGACCAAAAGGATGTCGGTAAGGGACATTTCAGAGACAGATGTAAACAAAAAAAATACAGATTTTTTACATACTGTCCCTGGTTTTACTGAGGCTGGCAACCCTGATGGGGCCCCCTAGTGGCCCAGGGGCCCTCGGGAAGTGCCCGAGTGGCCGAATGGTCAGTCCGCCCCTGCACCTATAGTAGCCTTGCAGCTATACAATGTCAGCTTTCAGCCGAGGCTTCTCACACAGGTCTTTTGCTGTGCAGTGGTCTCATTTCTGACAGCCTTTTTTTTTATTTTTTTTTCCCAATAATAGAATTATTAATTATTAATAATAATAATAATAATAATTATTAATAATAATAATTTTCCAATAATAGACTTAATTTTATTGACTTGAAAATTTACTAAATACCCTCGAAATTTATATATGAGGGCAGAGGATGAAACAAATACAAAAATAAGCAACTTTTTTTTTACTTTGCATAATATTTTTATACCGTTAAAAAAAAAAAAATATATATATATATATATATATATATATATATATATATATATATATATATATATATATATATACAGTATCTCACAAAAGTGAGTACACCCCTCACATTTTTGTAAATATTTTATTCTATCTTTTCATGTGACAACACTGAAGAATTTACAGTTGTCTACAATGTAAAGTAGTGAGTGTACAGCTTGTATAACAGTGTAAATTTGATGTCCCCTCAAAATAACTCGACACACAGCCATTAATGTCTAAACCGCTGGCAACAAAAGTGAGTACACCCCCTGAAATGTGAAAAGTGAAGTGAAAATGTCCAAATTGGGCCCAAAGTGTCAATATTCTGTGTGGCCACCATTATTTTCCAGCACTGCCTTAACCCTCTTGGGCATGGAGTTCCCCAGAGCTTCACAGGTTGTCACTGGAGTCCTCTTCCCCTCCTCCATGACGACATCACGGAGCTGGTGGATGTTGGAGACCTTGCGCTCCTCCACTTTCCATTTGAGGATGTCCCACAGATGCTCAATAGGGTTTAGGTCTGGAGACATGATTGGCCAGTCCATCACCTTTACCCTCAGCTTCTTTAGCAAGGCAGTGGTCGTCTTGGAGGTGTGTTTGGGGTGGTTATCATGTTGGGATATTGCCCTGCGGCCCAGTCTCTGAAGGGAGGGGATCATGCTCTGCTTCAGTATGTCACAGTACATGTTGGTATTCATGGACACTCCCACCACCATGCTTGACTGTAGACGAGACACACTTGTCTTTGTCCTCCTCACCTGGTTGCCGCCACAAACACTTGACACCATCTGACACCAAATAAGTTTATCTTGGTCTCATCAGACCCCCTTACCTCCCCCCCCCACCCCTTAACCCCCCATATTTTTCACCCTCTACCCCCATCCTCACTTGTGTGTCCATGGACTCGCCAATGCTAGCCATGCAATATAATATCAATGCAAATATCTTTCAGCTATTGCGCCTCTCCAGTGTCTCTCGTGTTCACCGCGGGGGGGTTTACCCTATTTTGGGTGTCTCGTTTACGGCCGTCCTTGACCCTGATTGGGTCCCCATCAGTAAGCCAAGCTCGTCTACAGAAAAACTTGCTCCAGTATTGTTATGATCTTGTATAATTTATGATCTCATTCATTAGAAGATTGTATTTTCTCTCAGATGTATATGGTCAATCCCTCCTGAGGAAGCGTTTTTTTTTTTTTTTTTTTTTTTTGCGACACGTAGAGGATTATACATTGGACCTACATCTCTGGAGGCTCCACCAATGTGTGGGGTTCTCACAAGTCTGTATCATTATTGCTTTGTATGCAATTATGTTTTATACGTGTTTTTCCATGTGATTTGTATTATGTGAACTACCGTATTTATCGGTGTATAACACGCACAGGCGTATAACACGCATATTCATTTTAAGAGGGAAGTTTCAGGAAAAAAACTTAAATTTTAAATAAGGAACTTTGAAGCAAAATAAGGGTCAGTGCCCATCTGCAGCCTCACCATTGCCAATTTGCCATCAATGCAGCCTGATCAATGCCTATCTGCAGCCTCACAAGTGCCATCAATGCAGCCTCATCAGGCCACATAAATGCAGCCTCACCATTGCCATCAATGCAGCCTGATTGATGCCCATCTGCAGCCTAGAGGGGGCTGGATGAGTGCCAACAGATTACATACAGCGAGAATCTCCTGTAATAGATAGAACAGTGGTCCAATGGCGGCCCAGGAGACGGGACTTCCTATTACAGAGGCCGCCAAGTGAATAGGAGATTCTTACTGTATGTAATCTGACGGCGCTTGTCCTGCCCCCTCCCTGTGCCCTCAGAGGCAGCTAAAATTGAAGTATTGGCGTATAACACGCACATGCTATTTGCACCCGATTTTCATGGTGAAAAAGTGAGTGTTATACACCATTAAATACAGTAAGTTGTTTTTTCTACAATAAATATATTTTTTTAGATTCAATTGTCCATTCCTGGGTACCGGGATAGTCCATATAAACATTATGTCACGGGGCATTTTTTTTGGAGTAGCCCCTGACATACCCCCTCATACCCCATCATTGTCAATTTAAGGATGATGGTACCCGCCCCTACCTCCCATTATTGATCGAGGCACTCTTCATTTCTTCAGTGTTGTCACATGAAAAGATATAATAAAATGTTTACAAGAATGTGAGGGGTGTACTCACTTTTGTGAGATACTGTATATACCGTAGTTTGTAGACGTTATAACTTCAGCACGTGTAGGGACTTGGTTCCTCCTTTTTTTTTTTTTCCTGCTTCCTGTGGCTCGGTTCGTGACTGTCAGCTGGCTGGATCCATCTCCTCACTGGAAGAACCCCAGTTTCCCAGTAGCCGCCCTTGGGCCTCTATCAAGGCCCCCACATTGTGGCACCCCCTCTGCCAGGCAGCTCACGCTCTTTGGTACAAGGCAGGTCAGCGCTGCGTATTATCGGTGCACCAGGACACCCACAGCAGGCGCAACGTCTGGCTCCCGTGGACATCCCTGAGGATTCTGGCATTGTGGCGCTCCTTTGCGCCCCCCTGTAGGCACCTGCTTGGTGCACGACACATCATCCTTCCTCCTTTTACTCCACATTACCTCTGACCTTTAAAGTGGAGTGCCAACCAAAAAAAAAAATGTGGCTTAAAAATCCTAAAAAAAATAAAAATTTTTTTTTTACTCACCTCTAAATGCCTGTTGCTAGGGGGTCCCTCGTAGTCTGCCACTTTCATTGCCCGGGCTAAACGTCACTTCCCCTAGGCGCCGCACAGTCATCTGGGACCTGTCATGTGTCCCAGATGAGTGAGCGTCGAATCCCGGCGCACGGCGCCCCTCGCGCATGCGCAGTGGGTGCCCGGCTGTGAAGCCACAGCCGGGTTCCCACATTAAGAATGCCGGCGCCGCGAGCTGAGTGGGGAACGAGGGGGGGTCTCGTTCCCCCCGCATCGCTGGACCCCGGGACAGGTAAGTGTCCGATTATTAAAAGTTAGCAGCTGCAGTATTTGTAGCTGCTGACTTTTTAAAATTTTTTTTTTTTTTTTTGTGGGCCCTCCACTTTAAACATCTCAGCAGCGATCCGTGTTTCGCTCCCTGTATGCTGACCACACGCTGGGGATCCTGACGCCCCCTGCTGGGGAACATCCTTCCGGGGGGCCTTGCTTGGCTGGCCAGGGCTTGCTGGCTCCGGATTAGGCATTGCTTGCAGAACAGTGGAACTCTGCCCCCTCTCCTTTCCTACAAAGTTTTATTTTTATTTATTTATTTTAAATGGATGCAATTATACACGATGTCTTTAACCACTTGCTTACCGGGCCTATTTTGGCCTATTTTCCTTCATGTAAACATCATCTTTTTTTTTTGCTAGAAAATTACACAGAACCCCCAAACATTATATACGGTTTTTTTTTAGCAGACACCCTAGGGAATAAAATGGCGGTCATTGCAACTTTTTATCTCACACGGTATTTGCGCAATAATTTTTCAAACGCCTTTTTTTTTGGAAAAAAAAAAAAACGGTTTCATGAATTAAAGCGGAAGTAAACCCATCGATTTAACAGTCTAAAAAAAAAAAAAAGGCATGCCGGGAATGCTAACTGCACATTGGCTGTGCTCTCAACCAAACAGTCAAACCATCCAATGGCTGGTGTCATAACGGATCACATGTGCAGCACTGTGGCAGTTGAAGATTAAACAGAGGCAAAGATGGCAGCTTCCTTGGCTGAAAACGATAGGGGGGTTTACTTCCACTTTAAAAAATAACAAAACCGTAAAGTTAGCCCAATTTTTTTTATATAATATGAAAGATTATGTTACGCCGAGTAAATAGATACCGAACATGTCACGCTTTAAAATTGCGCACAATCGTGGAATGGCGCCAAACTTCAGTACTTAATAATCTCCATAGGCGACGCTTTAATTTTTTTTACAGGCTACCAGTTTAGAGTTACAGAGGAGTTCTAGTGCTAGAATTGTTGCACGCGCTCTAACGCACACGGCGATACCTCACATGTGTGGTTTGAGCGGCGTTTACATATGTGGGCGGGACTTGCGTGTGCGTTAGCTTCTGAGTGCGAGCTACAGGGGACAGGGGCGTTTTAAATTTTTTTTTTATTTATTTATTTTACTTAATTTTTTTATTTTTACACTTTTAAAAAAAAAAAAAATGTAAACATCCCTTGTAATAGGAATGTATGTGACAGGTCCTCTTTATGGAGAGATGTGGGGTCAATAAGCGTGACCCACGGCTGGGCTCTTAAAGGACCACGTACCGGTACGTGGTTTTGCCTAGCCGTGCCATTCTGCCGACCGTATATTGACGTGAGGCGGTTGGGAAGCGGTTAAAGAGACCGCACCAAAATACACCTCCCTTGAAATGCATTGAAAACGCAACAAAAAAAGATACAAAAATAAAAATATACAAAAAAACAGAACAAAAGTGTGTAAAAACAAAAACAAAAAAACACCCGTGTTGCTTTTTTTATGCATAAGTCACATGACATATGGAAAACACACCATAAACACTGTAAAATCGCAGCAAAAACGCTGGCACAATGAAAACCCTCTTTTTCAGCCAATGCTTTTCGTTGGCTGAAATTTCGGTGCATCACTTATTGGGATTTTTTTTATTTTTACGTTTTTTTTTACAGAAGACACTTAGCGCAATACAATTTGACCTGAATTTGTGAATACATTTTTTTTTCTTTTTTATTGGATATGTATTCTAACAAAAATTCGAAAATATTGTTTATTTTGCAAAATTTTTGGTCTTTTTTTATTTTAATTTTTTTTTAATTTTTTAAAAAAAAGTGGTATAAATAAAAAAAAAGCTCTATTTGTGTGAAAAAAAATGCTAAAAATTTAATTTTGTGTAGTGTTGCATAACCGTGCAATCAGGGGCGGACTGACAAATCACGGGGCCCCCTGGGCAATAGGAGATTATGGGGCCACACAGTATATACACACACACAGTACAGGGGGTCCCGAGTTACGAACTCGTTAGGGACTGTCCTCCTGTTCTTAACTCGGAAATGTTCGTAAGTCGGCCGCGCATGCGCAGACCGACAATCACGGACATTTTCGGTGTTCCGTCGAATGCCATTCTGCGCATGCGCGGCAAATTACGGACATTTCCAATGTTTGCCGCCATTTTCCGAGGCTCCGTCTGGCCGCGCATGCGCAAAACGGCCGAAGGACAGCGGAAAATGGCGGAGGGTCCCGCAGCGCCCGGTTGGTAAGTAGGAGATGTTCGTACGTCGGGCGTTCGTAAGTCGGGGACCCCCTGTGTACAATCGCACAGTATACACATACATGTACAAACAGTATACACAGACATGTTTCTATTGGCTGAGAAGGTACTGGAGAGGTGGGGCAGCTATAACCTCTGGATTTTTAGACCAAAAGGATGTCGGTAAGGGACATTTCAGAGACAGATGTAAAAAAAAAAAACACAGATTTTTACATACGGTCCCTGGTTTTACTGAGGCTGGCAACCCTGATGGGGCACCCTAGTGGCCCGGGGCCCTCGGGCAGTGCCTGAGTGGTCAGTCCGCCCCTGCGTGCAATTTAGCAGTTAAAGTAGCACTGTGAATAGCCCAAAATGGTGTGGTTATAAATAGGGTAAAACCATCCAGAGCGCAAGTGGTTAAAAAAAGAAAAAAACTTGAAGTGCTGTTGAGTGATATTTAGACATGTGCACAATAGAAAAATTTGTTCATTTTCGTTTCGTTTCTATAGTTTCCGAGGATTCGTAACGATTCGTAAATTCGTAAGTGGTTGGTGTTCGTATTCGTAACGATTCGTATTTTCGCAAGAGTTATTTTTTCGTTGATTCGTTTTTCCGTTAGTTTAATTTTCGTTTATTCGAAATTCGTACGCATTTGTATTTTCGTAGATTTAGTTACATTCGTACTTTCGTAAGATTGATTTATTCGTACTTTCGCAACATTGTTTTCGTAGATTCGTAATCGGAGCATAATTCATAATTTTATGTAATGTGTATGCTATTATTACATTGTAAGAGACACGGAAAATTACGAATCAAAAAAAAAAAAGTTACGAATGTAAGAATTTTTTCGGTCAATCCATTCGAAGCAGGTTAACCACTTAACCCCCCGGACCAATTGGCAGCCAAAGGACCAGGCCCCTTTTTGCGATTCGGCACTGCGTCGCTTTAACTGACAATTGCGCGGGTCGTGCGACGTGGCTCCCAAACAAAATTGGCGTCCTTTTTTTCCCACAAATAGAGCTTTCTTTTGGTGGTATTTGATCGCCCCTGCGGTTTTTATTTTTTGCGCTATAAACAAAAATAGAGCGACAGTTTTGAAAACAATGCAATATTTTTTGCTTTTTGCTATAATAAATATCCTCAAAAAAGATATAAAAATTTTTTTTCCTCAGTTTAGGCCGATACGTATTCTTCTACATATTTTTGGTAAAAAAAAAACGCAATTAGCGATTATTGATTGGTTTGCGCAAAAGTTATAGCGTTTACAAAATAGGGGATAGTTTTAAAGCATTTTTATTAATATTTTTTTTTTTAGTAGTAATAGCGGCGATCAGCGATTTTTATTGTGACTGCGACATTATGGCCGACACATCGGACATTTTTGACAATTTTTGGGACCATTGTCATTTATACAGCGATCAGTGCTATTTAAATGCAATGATTCCTGTATAAATGACAGTTGTAGTGAAAGAGTTAACCACTAGGGGGAGGGGAGGGGTTATGGGCTGTGACGTGTGTGTGTTTTTTTTACATTAGGCTGACGTCTGACATCACTGATCGGCTTTCCCGATGACAGGGAACAGCCAATCAATGACAGGCAGAATAGGAAGCGCGGGGAGAGGTTTGTTTACACAGACCTCTCCCCGTTCTTCAGCTCCGTGACCCGATCGCGGGACACCAGCGGCGATCGGGTCCACTGGTCCCACGGCCGTGGTCACGGAGCGCGGGCGGCACGTGCGCGACCCACGGCTGGGCTCTTAAAGGACCACGTACTGGTACGTGGTTTTGCCCAGCCATGCCATTCTGCCGACGTATATCGGCGTGAGGTGGTCGGGAAGCGATTAACAACATGGACATGGACAGGCATATCGTTCGCGGGACACCAGCGGCGATCGGGTCCGCTGGTCCCGCGGCCGGGGTCACAGAGCTCCCGACCGACCCACGGGCAGGCATTTAAAGGATCACGTACAGGTATGTGACTCTGCCTGCCCGTGCCGTTCTGCACACGTATATGTACATGAGGCGGTCGGGAAGCGGTTAAGCAGCGCCATTGTAAGAGACACGGAAAATTACGAATCGCAAAAAAAAAAAAAAGTTACGAATGTACAAATTTTTTCGTTCAATCCATTCGAAGCACATTAAGCAGCGCCATTGTAAGGGACACGGAAAATTACCAATTCAACAAAAAAAAAAAAAAAGTTACGAATGTACGAATTTTTTTTTCGTTCATTTTGATTTTCGTTGTTCCTGTTTTTTCTTTTTTTTTTTTTTCGGATTTTCTTCTTTCGTAGTTTCGTTGTTTCTAATTTTGTTATTTTGGATTTTCGTTGTTTTTCGTATTCGTTCGATTCGAACATTCGTTAAAATTTTTAGCCAATCGTTCGTTCATTCGTACGATAACGAATATAACGCATTTTAACGAAAAAAGAAAAAAAAAAAAAAACGAAACTAATTGCACATGTCTAGTGATATTTGTCAAGTCTTCTGAGATATTGAGAATTTTTTGTGCAAATTTTGGCACAAATGTTTTGGTCCCTCAAAGTTCTACTAGTGTAAAACCAGCTGAATGTCTCTTTTGGAGACGGGTGGAGGAGTCATTTTAAAGGATCATTTTACCGAAATGAAAGTAATCCCTTAAATACAACCCTTGGAGGACCAACCCGCTGGAATTGTGGGTAATCCATCCTGACCTTTTTAGAAACCAGTTTCGGAGACGTTTGCTGACGTACGTTTCCTTTCGCTGTAAATCTTACTGAGAATTTGACATAATTACCGGGAAGACGTTTATTTACCCATCTGGCGCGCGTCTGAAGTTTTGCGTCTTGCCAAGTTTTTAGTGGAATGATGATTGTTTCACCCCCCCCCCCCCCCCCTTCCGTCAACCTTGGCACACAATCGCCCATTGTACGAGGCTCCCGCTCCCTCCTCTCCTCCCTATTCAGGGATTTGTTCCCTCTGTCGCTTCCTCCTGCCACAGCCCGAGCTCCTCGCCCTGTGCTGATTGAAATCGAGAGGGTGCCATCTGGCTCTCTGAGCGGCGGCGGCGGTGGTGAAGTATTGCCGGCGTATTGTTTGTGTCATCCTGTCACTCGTGTCTCCGCAGAGCAGAGCGCTCTCTCTGACGGCGGCGCGTCACTAAACGCTCGGACGAGTGGACGAGATAATGGGATTTTGTCACAGACTGTAGAAAAAAAATTAAAAAAATCGTACTTTTCTAGGTGCCGAGAGACGCGCTTCTATGAAATTCCGGAACAGTTATGCCGCGTGCACACGGTCGGAATTCTCGTCGGAAAAAGCTCTGATGGTTTTCCCGTCGGAATTCCGACGGAATTTCGCTCAAACTGTCTTGCCTACACACGGTCACACCAAATTCCGACGGTCAGTAACGGCATAAAACGCGTTCGACAGCACTATAAAAGGGAAGTTTAATGCTTCTGAGCATGCGTCGAATTGTTTCCGAGCATGCGTCGGAATTGCATACACGATCGGAAAATCCGATAGAAAGGTTTTCCGTCGGAAAGATTGAGAACAGGTTCTCAATCCAAAGTCCGTCGGAAATTCCGACAGAAAAAGACCGATGGGCGTACACGCGGTCGGAAAATCCGATGAAAAGCTCCCATCGGACTGTTTCCATCGGAAATTCCGACCGTGTGTACGCGGCATTAGAACGGAGTTGCATTGTATATACACTAGATTACCAAAAGTATTGGGACACCTGCCTTTACACGCATATAAACTTTAATTCTATCCCAGTCTTATGCCCCAGTACACGCGGTCGGAAAATGTCCGATCGCACCATGTTGGCGAAAAATCCGCCACGTGTGTGGGCTCCATCGGATTTTTTTAGTCGGAATTTCCGTCTCAAATTTTCCGACAACAAAATCCGATCGGACTTTTTACCGATCGTGTGTCGAGAATTCCGACGCACAAAGTGCCACGCATGCTCATTTTCATTATTTTATTTTTACTTATAAATTTTTTTTTTTTTTTATGGTTGAACTGGATGGGCTTGTGTCTTTTTTCGGCCTAGCTAACTATGTAACTATGCTCAGAAGAAATTTGGAGATGAAAGCTATTGGCCTCTACGTAGTTCCGTCGTACGCAACAAAAGTCACCACGTTCGGAAACTATCGGATTTTCCGACAACTTTTGTGCGACCGTGTGTATGCAAGACAAGTTTCGGCCAAAATCCGTTGGAAAAAATCTGACGGATTTTGTGGACGGAATGTCCGACCGTGTGTACGGGGGCTTAGTCCGTAGGGTTCAATATTGAGTTGGCCCACCCTTTGCAGCTATAACAGCTTCGTCTCTTCTGGGAAGGCCGTCCACAAGGTTTAGGAGTGTCTATGGGAATGTTTGACCATTCTTCCAGAAGCGCATTTGTGAGGTCAGGCACTGATGTTGGAGAGAAGGCCTGGCTCGCAGTCTCCGCTCTAATTCACCCCAAAGGTGTTCTATCGGGTCGAGGTCAGGACTCTGTGCAGGCCAGTCCAGTTCCTCCACCCCAAACTCACTCAACCATGTCTTTATGGACCTTGTTTTGTGTGCAGTCATGTTGGAACAGGAAGGGGCCGTCCCCAAACTGTTCCCACAAAGTTGGGAGGATTAAATTGTCCAAAATGTCTTGGTCTGCTGATGTCTTAAGAGTTCCCTTCACTGGAACCAAGAGGCCAAACCCAACCTCTGAAAAAAAAACCCCCCACTATAATCCCCCTCCACCAAATGATTTGGACCAGTGCACAAACCAAGATCCATTCGGGACTTGCCGGTGTGGACTTATATGGCGATATCTGGATCCTATGTCTTCATCTACAAGCAACATCTAGATATCTATCTTTTTAGCCAGCGATTCCCCACAGTATAAAAGCCATCATAGCGGCTGATTAGCCGCTGGATTGCTTTTACAGGCATCGGGGAGGGACGTCCACTGCTGCCTATTGTAGACTTTTTTTTTTCGTCTCCACGCTTTCCAGGGTAGAGGAGATATATCTTGGGTCTTATAGACCCCAGATGTCTCCTATAAAGAGGTCTTGTCATGCCGTATTTCTATCACGTAGGATTTTTACATTTTCTTGTGATAGAAAAAAATAAAATTAAAATGTAATCACTTCCCGCCCGGTCAATAGAAAATATTGACGCCCGGGAAGTGGCTCTATTATCTGGACTGGGCGTCACATGACGTCTGGCAGGATAACATGCCGGCACACGCCCATGGGGGTGTGCATCATGGCGCTCGCGCCGCGGATCAGTCTGACACGCCGCATCTCTGATCGTGGTAAGGAGCATCTGTCAGAGGCTCCTTACCATGTGATCAGCTGTGAACAATCACAGCTGATCATTGCGTGAACCAGGAAGTGCCGGTAAATGGCATTCCTCGGTTTGTGCCGTCAGGGAGAGCCGATTGGCGGCTCTCCCTGTCAGGGGGGGGGGTCTGTGCTGATAATTAGGTGCCCAGTAAGCAAGTGGTTAACAAGGCACGTGGCCACAAATTTAAAGGAGAAGAGGTTTAACCTTGAACTATGTAGAGGGTTCTTTACTGTAAGAGCAGCAAGGATGTGTAATTCCCTTCCACAGGCGGTGGTCTCAGCGGGGAGCATTGATAGTTGCAAAAAACTATTAGATAAGCACCTGTAGGACCGCAACATACAGGGATATACAATGTAATACTGACATATAATCACACATAGGTTGGACTTGATGGACTTGTGTGTGACCAGACCAATTTTCAGCTTTCGGCGCTGACGCAGTTTGAATGACAATTGCGCGGTCATACAACACTGTACCCAAATGAAATTTTTACAATTTTTTCCCCACCAATAGAGCTTTCTTTTGGTGGTATTTAATCACAGCTGGGGTTTTTATTTTTTGCTAAACAAATGAAAAAAATGGAAAATTAAAAATAAAAAATAAAATCGTGTTTAATAGTTTGTTATAAAATTTAGCAAACAGGTAATTTTTCTGCTTCATTGATATGCGCTGATGAGGCGGCACTGGTGGGCACTGATAGGCGGCACTGGTGGGCACTGATAGGCGGCACTGGTGGGCACTGATAGGCTGCACTGGTGGGGGCAGATAAGTCGGTACTGATGGGCACGGATGGGTGGCACTGATCGGTGGCACTGATAGATGGCACTAATGGGCACTGACAGATGGCACTAATGGGCACTGACAGATGGCACTGGGGGCACTGACAGATGGCACTGGGGGCACTTTTATTTGCAAATGTGGGCACCCTACAGTGAGAGGGACTGATGTCCCTCTCACTGCCGCCGGTGATCGGCTTTTTTTTTTTCTCCTCGCGCTGTCAGCGCGAGCAGGAAAAAAAGCCGATTACCGGCTCGGTTAATATCACATGATCAGCTGTCATTGGCTGACAGCTGATCACGTGGTAAGGGGTCGGGATCGACCCCTTACTTGGATCTGTGATCCAGCGAGTCTCACAGACTCGCGGATCACAGAGCGTGCGCCCTTCAGGGGGCCCGCAGGCAGCTCGTGCCCGGGACGACGTCAATAGACGTGGTCCCGGCACATTAGATCCGCGCTGTAGCCGTCATTTGGCTATAGCGCGGGTCTAAGGTGGTTAAGGTCTCTTGGCAACTCAACGTTTCAGCTCCCTCCATAACTTTTCTATAGGATTAAGGTCTGGAGACTGGCTAGGCCACTCCATGACCTTAATGTGCTTCTTCTTGAGCCACTCCTTTGTTGCCATGGCCGTATGTTTTGGGTCATTGTCATGCTGGAAGACCCATCCACGACCCATCTTCAGTGTTCTGGCTGAGGGAAGAAGGTTCTCATCCAAGATTTTACAATACATGGTCCCGTCCATTGGCCCCTCAATGTGGCAAAGTCGGCCTGTACCTTTAGCAGAGAAAAACCCCAAAGCAGAACGTTTCCACCTCAGTGCTTGACTGTAGGGTTGGTGTTCTTAAAGTCATAGTCTGCATTTTTCTTCCTTCAAACGCGGCGAGTCGAGTTGATTACAAAATACCAGACCCTTATCCAAGCATGCAGGCAGGGGGTGGCACTTTGTCAGGGGGTGGGGGCACACCTTGTCCCCATGTTGAGGACAAGGGCCTCTTCCACCTCATTACCCTGGCCGGTGGTTGTGGGGTTGCAGGGCGTAGCTTATAGGAATCTGGAAGCCCCCTTTTAAGAAAAGGCCTCAACCCCCCCCCCCCAAGTGAATTAGTACGGGTATATAGTCCCCCTTCTTCACCAAAATACATTTCAAAAGTAAATAAAAACAGTTTTTTGACAAATCCTTTATTTAACCGCTTCCCGACCGCCGCCTGTAGATATACGTCCGCAGAATGGTGCGGCTAGACAAAAGCACGTATATATACGTGCCCTCTAATTGCCTAGCCGCCGCGAGCTCCATGACCACGGCCGCGATCGCCGCTGGTGTCCCGCGATCGGGTCACAGAGCTGAAGAACGGGGAGAGGTCTGTGTAAACAAACCTCTCCCCGCACTTCCTACACTGCCTGTCACTGATCGGCTGTTCCCTGTCATCGGAGAAAGCCGATCAGTGACGTCAGACGTACAGCCACGCCCCCCTACTGTAAAAAAAAAACAACACGTCACACTTAGCCCCTCCCCGCCCCCTAGTGGTTAACCCCTTCACTTCCAGTGTCATTTACATAGGAATCAGTGCATTTAAATAGCACTGATTTCTATATAAATGACAATGGTCCCAAAAATGTGTCAAAAATGTCCGATGTGTCCGCCATAATGTCGCAGTCCCAATAAAAATCGCTGATCGCCGCCATTACTAATAAAAAAAAAAAATATTAATAAAAATGCTATAAAACTATCCCCTATTTTGTAGACGCTATAACTTTTGCGCAAACCAATCAATCGCTAATTGCGATTTTTTTTTTTTTTTTTTTTACCAAAAATATGTAGAAGAATACATATCGGCCTAAACTGAGGGAAAAAAAAATTTTTATCGATTTTTTTTTTTTTTTGGTGATATTTATTATAGCAAAAAGTAAAAAAGAATGCGTTTTTTTTCAAAATTGTCGCTCTATTTTTGTTTATAGCGCAAAAAATAAAAACCGCAGGGGCGATCAAATACCACCAAAAGAAAGCTCTATTTGTGGGAAAAAAAGGACGTCAATTTTGTTTGGGAACCACGTCGCATGACCGCGCAATTGTCAGTTAAAGCGACGCAGTGCCGAATCGCAAAAAAGGGGCCTGGTCCTTTGGCTGCAAATTGGTCCGGTATTGTATCATTATCCGTCCCCCATCACGAAGTGTCCGAGGTGTACTGCGCATGCGCAGTACACAGGACACCCTGATTCCGAAAATTGCCGAGGATGAACGGCGCCTGCGCCGTAAGTCCACTTTCAAGCCCCACCATCCAAGTGGACATAGAGTTAGAATATAAAAGAGCCGAGCGCGAGCGAGGCCCTCTAAGTTTGACTAACCCTATGTCCGCTTGGATGGTGGGGGCTTCACCTCGACTCACGATGAACCCTGGCTGCCCATTTTCATGTGTGGGTTTTTTTTATTTATTTTTTTACTTGTCTTGTGTTAAATTATGAGTTTTTTAGTTTTTATTTGTATTATTTTTTATTGTAGTATACTAACATCTAGTGGCAGTTTTGGGTCACTGCAACTTGTTTACTATTGACATTTTGGTATCTTTTTCTGTCCTCCCCTGTTTAGTGCTAGTTAGTTTTAATCTTGGCCAGACCCTCCCTGTTTAGTATAAAAGCCATCATAGCGGCTGATTAGCCGCTGGATTGCTTTTACAGGCAGCAGGAAGGGACGTCCACTGCTGCCCATTGTAGACTTTTTTTTTTTAGTCTCAACGCTTTCCAGGGTAAAGGAGATATATCTTGGGTCTTATAGACCCCAGATGTCTCCTATAAAGAGGTCTTGTTCCCTTAGTCAGTGTTCACAGAGACTGGGCTTAGGAAAGTTTCTTTCTTCTTACACTAAAAAAAAAAGAAACTGCAAAAACCTCCTCTTGTCTGAATTAAAAGTGCATTGGATTCAACTTGTGTGTCTTCTTGAAGAGGAAACATTTGGGAGACGTGGGACTTTAAAGGTGCAAAACGACAAAATATGAATCAAAAATGTATAAAAAAAATCTAAACAATTTTTTATTAAATTAACAATGTCATAAAAACAGTACATACAATATAATCATAGCCAAAGATGTGTGCAAAACATCCTATAAATGACAGTGATTTACTGTAGTCATGTCCATATTTTTTTCTACATGTTTCGCCATATGGCTTCTTCAGGAAAGAACGTGATGGTTTGTTTATTTAAGTAAGAGAACCTGTAATCTGACAACTCATGATTTGTGTGTGGTTTGCAGGTTCTCTTACTTCAGGAAAGAACGTGATGGTTTGTTTATTTCAGAAGCCATATGGCGTAACATGTAGAAAAAATATGAACGTGACTACAGTAAATCATTGTCATTTATAGGATTTTCTATAATCATTGGCTATGATTATATTGTATGTACTATTTTTGTAACATTGTTTAATAAAAATTGTCTACAATGTCATTACAAAGTCATGTTACCGTAGTCGTGTTCATATTTTTCTACATGTTTCACCATATGTCTTCTTAAATAAACAAACCATCACGTTCTTTCCTGAAGTAAGAGAACCTGCAAACCACACACAAATCATGAGTTGTCGGATTACAGGTTCTCATACTTAAATAAACGAACCAACAAGTTCTTTCCTGAAGAAGCCATATGGAGAAACATGTAGAAAAAAATATGGACGTGACTACAGTAAATCATTGTCATTTAGAGCATGTTTTGCACACATCTTTGGCTATGATTATATTGTATGTACTGTTTTTATGACATTGTTCATTTTAATAAAAATTGTACCGTATTATACTCGAGTATAAGCCGCCCTGAATATAAGCCGAGGCACCTAATTTTACTACAAAAAAATGGGAAAACGTATTGACTCGAGTATATGCCTAGGGGGAGAAATGCGCAGCTACTGGAAGTGGAAAAGAGGGTCAACAATGCCCATTTGCAGCCTCACTGTGCCCATTTGCAGCCTCACTGTGCCCATTTGCATGCCTCACTGTGCCCATTTGCATGCCTCACTGTGCCCATTTGCATGCCTCACTGTGCCCATTTGCAGCCTCACTGTGCCCATTTGCAGCCATAGGTCCCACAAACTTCAAACTTGGTAGTTAAGAGTTCCTAGATGCCCTAAATTTGGGGTCTCTGGACCCAAAGGGTCCCGAAATGACATTGCTGCAGATGGACACAATTGACCGACTTTGGGGACCCCGTATCTCGGGGCCACTTGGTGCAAGGAACCCAAACCCAGTGGAACCAGCACTACAACATATCCAAATCCTGAGGTTCCTATCACCATGTGGCCCTGAGATACGGGGCCCCAAAGTCGGTTCGGAAAATGTCGAGCACTTTTCTGCAGCAGAGAATGACATTTTCCGAACCGACTTTGAGGTCCCGTATCTCGGGGCCACTTGGTGCTAGGAACCCCATCTTTAGATATGTTGTAGTGCTGGTTCCACTAGGTTTCCTAGCACTAAGTGGCCCCAAAGTCGGTCAACTGTGTCCATCTGCAGCAATGTCATTCCTAGCACCAAGTGGCCCTGAGATACGGGGGCCCCAAAACGGTTCGGAAAATGTCATTCTCTGCTGCAGAAAAGTGCTTGACTCCAGTGTAAGCCGAGGGGGGCATTTTCAGCACAAAAAAAAAAAAAGATGTGCTGAAAAACTCGGCTTATACTCGAGTATATACGGTATATATATATATATTTTTATACATTGTTGATTCATATTTTGTCGTTTTGCACCTTTAAAGTCCCACATCTCCCAAATGTTTTCACTTATATATATATATTGTGAACTTTGGGGACAATAGCTCCACAGGATTAAGTGCATAAACCGTCAGATTTATAATAAAAGACATTTATTTGTAAGAAAAAAATCAAAAATAAGGCTTTCTTCAGCGCACAGGCAAAATACAAAAACAAAGTCCGCTTATCTTCAGCATAACAGAAAATCAGCTTATCTTCAGCACAAAAACAAAGTTAAGGAAAACACATACGGTTTTGCAGCAGGTTCTTTAGCAGCCTCCAGACATCCACACAGCTCAACCGACAGGTGTAATCACCTACTCCTCCTCACCCCCACAACTCTTCCCTACTTCCTGTCTTATGAGCTGTCTTCCTGGAGGCCTTTAACCCCCTGTGCGCTGAATCCCTGTGGTCAGGGAGGGAGGCTCTTTTCCCACCCAAATATCTCTTCAGAGCCTCCCAAATTCCGGGTCCCAAATAACTTACTATTAAACATAGAGAGGACTGCGAGTCAGTCCTCTCCTGCTTGGCTACTCCCGGAACCCCTTATCCATTTTGGGTGACCCCCTGAGCAACGCTGCGACTCCTTTAAAGGGACCACAGCCCAAATACTGGTGCTATATAGCACCCGTCCAGGACCCAACCTTGGCGTCCTGTACAATATATATACGGGATGTCGGTGCCATAACTCATGTAGATGTTGATACTGGTCGCTGCTCACATACTTTGTCTTCTTGAAGAGTTAAAGAGGAGGTCCACCCGATTTTTTTATTTTTTTTTAAAAGTCAGCAGCTACAAATACTGGAGCTGCTGACTTTTAATAAATGGACACTTACCTGTTCCAGGTTCCAGCGATGTCGGCAGAAGATCGCTCGTCTCTCGGCTGCCCCCGCCGCCATCCTCTGTCAGGGAATCAGGAAGTGAAGCTTGCGGCTTCACTGCTCGGTTCTCTACTGCGCATGCGCGTCTTTATTGGTCCCCGTTGTGTCCTGGGAACTGTGCGTTTCCCAAGACACAACGGGAACCCTCGGATATGGGCGGGCATCCTCGGATAGGGGCGGGACAGCTAGTCCTGGAAGTGGGTGCAGATACCTGTATTATACAGGTATCTGCACCCCCCTCCCCCCTGAAAGGTGCCAATTGTGGCACCGGAGGGGGGGAGGAATCCGATAAGCGGAAGTTCCACTTTAGGGTGGAGCTCCGCTTTAAGCTGCCTGTGAATGGTGCAAAGTCAGCAAGTGACCATAGTATGCAGACAGAAGAAGTCGAAGGTGTTATGTCCATGCATAAAACTCTGTGTAGTCGGTCTTGTCCTCGGCTCACCTAAACAGGTTGTAGCGTTGACTCTCCTCCGCCTGTAATTCTTGTATTCTTTGCATGCGATGTCACATCTTGGCAGGTTGTCCTGGGAAGGATATTTCCGGTGTATGTTTACTGGGAGACGGGCCGGAGGTGCATAGAGATCCCAGTGCGGCTCGGGGTGAAGGTTGTACGTCGTATACGGTCTGTCCTTGTCTACGTTGTTTGAGTTTTAATGGCTGTAATACAAGCTTTGGCCATGACCACCCCACCGTCTAATGATTGAAGCGTTTCTGGGGCCAGTGTACAATAATCTTCCCTCTGTGCCTCCTACCGCCAGCAAAGCTTCCAGCAATGCCTTTTCACACAGGTATGTATTTATTCAATCAATCATTGTAGGTGAAACTTCAGGCAAACCGCTAAATACAAAGACGGAATACGATTGGATCCCCATTGGAAAAATCAACGGACACCACATCCCAAATAGTCAATACAAACCAACTGGGAAAATCTTCATTGAAAGTCCTTTTTTTATTTTATTAAATTTTTTTTATATAATTTTTTTTATTATTATTATTATTATTATTTTTTTTTTTTATAATACATTTTTTTAGGTGAACATCATAAAAAAAAAATGGTTTCAGCCATCGTTCACACCTGTGTACTGCTGCAACGCGCAAAGTTTCACACTTTCCCGCAATGCACAAAAACGCACTGCCCTCTTGCAGGTGCACAGCTGTGCGATTCATTCTTAATGGCATCCCATGCATCTTGCTAATGTGTTTTTGGCGTGGCACGATTTTTAAAATGTGCCAAGCACTTTTTTTTTTTTTTTTTTTCTGCTCGCTTCTTCCATGTAGGGCAGCCCATTGAAATTAATAGGCTGACATAAACGCTATGCACAGGTACGTCCAAATAAGCGCGTTAGTGCTGTCGAACCTCCGAAGTGTGACTGGAGCCTAGGGCTTCATTTGAATGGGCCGCCCTATGCGTGAAAAACCTGCGAAGGAAGTCTCCTTTTGTAAAATTGCGCTACATGGTGCAACCAGTTCTGTGGGTAGAACATGGAGTCTCCTCTCCCGAGTGAATCGCCTCTCGACACAAGGGCCCTGGGCAATGGCCAGCTACTGGCTTATAACAAGTGTGGGTACCCCGGGACACGTACACCCCCTGCGGGTCTCCAGGAAGACCTGGACACGCACCTTGCGGGTCTCCAGGAAGACCTGGACACGCACCTTGCGGGTCTCCAGGAAGACCTGGACACGCACCTTGCGGGTCTCCAGGAAGACCTGGACACGCACGCACCTTGCGGGTCTCCAGGAAGACCTGGACACGCACGTACCTTGCGGGTCTCCAGGAAGACCTGGACACGCACGCACCTTGCGGGTCTCCAGGAAGACCTGGACACGCACGCACCTTGCGGGTCTCCAGGAAGACCTGGACACGCACGCACCTTGCGGGTCTCCAGGAAGACCTGGACACGCACGCACCTTGCGGGTCTCCAGGAAGACCTGGACACAGACGCACCCTGCGGGTCTCCAGGAAGACCTGGGCACGCACCCACCCTGTGGGTCTCCAGCAAGGCCTGGCGTGCATGCTCCCTGCGAGTCTCCAGGAAGGCCTGGATGCACACACACCCTGTGGGTCTCCAGCAAGGCCTAGACATGCACCCTGCAGGTCTCCAGGAAGGCCTGGATGCGCACACACCCTGCGGGTCTCCGGGAAGACCTGGACACACACGCACCCTGCGAGTCTCCAGGGAAGTACACACGATTGGAATTCTCGTTGGAAAAAGCTCTGACAGTTTTCCCGAGGGAATTCCGCTCAAACTGCCTTGCCTACACACGGTCACACCAAATTCCAACCGTCAAGAACGCGGTGACGTACAACACTACAACGAGCCAAGTTCAATGCTTCCGAGCATGCGTCGAATTGTTTCCGAGAATGAGTAGGAATTTTGCGTGTCAGAATTGCTACAGACGATCGGAATTTCCGATAGAAACCTTTTCTGTCGGAAAAATTGAGAACATGCTCTCAATTCTTTGCTGTCGGAAATTCGGCCAGCAAAATTCCGATGGAGCCCACACACGGTCGCATTTTCCGATGAAAAGCTCTCATCTGTCTTTTTCTGGCCGGAATTTCGATCGCGTGTACGGAGCATTAGAGTTCCCAAAAGAGTAAGATTTCCCTAAAAGAGTTATGCGGCGTACACACGGTCGGAATTTCCGATGGGAGCTTTTCATCGGATTTTCCGACCGTGTGTATGCCCAACGGTCTTTTTCTGTCGGAATTTCCGACGGACTTTGGATTGAGAACCTGTTCTCAATTTTTCCGACGGAAAACCTTTCTATCGGATTTTCCGATCGTGTGTATGCAATTCCGACACGCAAAATTCTGACGCATGCTCGGAAACAATTCGACGCATGCCCGGAAGCATTAAACTTCCCTTTTATAGTGCTGTCGAATGTGTTGTATGCCGCTGTGTTATTGACCGTCGGAATTTGGTGTGATCGTGTGTAGGCAACACAGCTTGAGCGGAATTCCGTCGGAATTCTGTCGGAAAAACCATCAGAGTTTTTTCCGACGAGAATTCCGATCGTGTGTACGCGGCATAAGAGTTTCCAATAGAGTAAGAGTTTCCAATAGGGTAAGAGTTTCCAATAGGCTAAGAGTTTCCAATAGGCTAAGAGTTTCCAATAGGCTAAGAGTTTCCAATAGGCTAAGAGTTTCCCATAGGCTAAGAGTTTCCCATAGGCTAAGAGTTTCCCATAGGCTAAGAGTTTCCCATAGGCTAAGAGTTCCCCATAGGCTAAGAGTTCCCCATAGGCTAAGAGTTCCCCATAGGCTAAGAGTTCCCCATAGAGTAAGAGTAGGTGTCTCCAAACTATGACCCTCCACTTGTGCAGGAACTACAATTTCCATCATGCCTAGTCATGTCTGTGAATGTCAGGGTTTTACAATGCCTCATGGGACCTATAGTTCCACAACCAGCTGGAGGGCCGTAGTTTGAGGATCCCTCCCATAGAGGAAGAGTTCCCATACCATCATGGGAATCTTCAACAACCGATGTAGGGTAATAAGACATTAATGGCCTCTTTTGCATTCCTTTCAGTACAGCCCTGGTATGCGCAGGTAATGACTGTTTTTGGATGCGGGAAGGAATTCTTCTTGAATGTTTCCATCATTTTCAGCCCTTGGCGTAGTTATTATTAGTGTCATTGACAGGTCTTGATAGAGGTGTCGATGTAATTAGCACCATCTCAGGGCGGTCTCGGGTTCAGCGAGCTCATTAGAGGTTCCTTCCTTGGTGTTGATATTTTGCGCGGTGTCTGCTCTGTCAGGGAAATCCTGGGAAGGTGTCGGTTGGGGGAAAATGGTTATTTTTGTGAGCCGTGACGCACATCTGTGCTGCCTTCCGGTCTTGTGATATCAAATCTTATTGCTTTTTATATTACACAAGGCAAGGAACATGGGTGGCCCAGAAAATACTCATGTGCCTTGCACTATTGTGAGAAGAAGTCTAAAAACTGCTGGGGAATAATCTCAACCCAAATGCTTTCTGTAAATTCTGTAAGCGGCAGATTATTTGTACCTGAACTCAGAGTGAAGATTTGCTATGTGATGGAGAACATCTAGAAATGTTAACCTCTTGCCGTCCACGTAACACACATGTGCAGTGGAAAAGAGAGTGAGCTTTGATAACCACACACCACATGTGTGTCCCTGGGTATCAAAGGTTTCTGTGCTGAGATAATGCCCCTTACATTGATGGTCAGTGGAAAGAATGCCCCTTACATTGATGGTCAGTGGAAAGAATGTTCCTTACATTGGTGATCAGCGGGAAGAATGCCCCTTACATTGGTGATCAGTGGGAAGAATGCCCCTTACATTGGTGATCAGTGAGAAGAATGCCCCTTACATTGGTGGTCAGTGAGAAGAATGTTCCTTACATTGGTGATCAGTAGGAAGAATGTTCCTTACATTGGTGATCAGTGAGAAGAATGTTCCTTACATTGGTGATCAGTGGGAAGAATGTCCCTTACATTGGTGATCAGTGAGAAGAATGCCCCTTACATTGGTGATCAGTGGGAAGAATGCCCCTTACATTGGTGATCAGTGAGAAGAATGTTCCTTACATTGGTGATCAGTGAGAAGAATGTTCCTTACATTGGTGATCAGTAGGAAGAATGTTCCTTACATTGGTGATCAGTAGGAAGAATGTTCCTTACATTGGTGATCAGTGGGAAGAATGTTCCTTACATTGGTGATCGGTGAGAAGAATGTTCCTTACATTGGTGATCGTGAGAAGAATGTTCCTTACATTGGTGATCAGTGAGAAGAATGTTCCTTACATTGGTGATCAGTGAGAAGAATGTTCCTTACATTGGTGATCAGTGAGAAGAATGTTCCTTACATTGGTGATCGTGAGAAGAATGTTCCTTACATTGGTGATCGGTGAGAAGAATGTTCCTTACATTGGTGATCAGTGGGAAGAATGTTCCTTACATTGGTGATCAGTGGGAAGAATGCCCCTTACATTGGTGATCAGTGGGAAGAATGCTCCTTACATTGGTGATCGGTGAGAAGAATGTTCCTTACATTGGTGATCGGTGGGAAGAATGCCCCTTACATTGGTGATCGGTGGGAAGAATGTTCCTTACATTGGTGATCGGTGAGAAGAATGTTCCTTACATTGGTGATCGGTGGGAAGAATGCCCCTTACATTGGTGATCAGCGGGAAGAATGCCCCTTACATTGGTGATCAGTGGGAAGAATGCCCCTTACATTGGTGATCAGTGAGAAGAATGTTCCTTACATTGGTGGTCAGTGAGAAGAATGTTCCTTACATTGGTGATCAGTGGGAAGAATGTTCCTTACATTGGTGATCAGTGGGAAGAATGTTCCTTACATTGGTGATCAGTGAGAAGAATGTTCCTTACATTGGTGATCAGTGGAAAGAATGCTCCTTACATTGGTGATCAGTGGGAAGAATGTTCCTTACATTGGTGATCAGTGAGAAGAATGTTCCTTACATTGGAGATCAGTGGGAAGAATTCTCCTTACATTGGAGATCAGTGGGAAGAATTCTCCTTACATTGGAGATCAGTGGGAAGAATTCTCCTTACATTGGTGATCAGTGGGAAGAATGCCACTTACATTGGTGATCAGTGGGAAGAATGTTCCTTACATTGGTGATCAGTGGGAAGAATGTCCCTTACATTGGTTATCAGTGGGAAGAATTCTCCTTACAATGGTGGTCAATGGGAAGAATGCTATTAACTTTGGTAATTAGTGGGAAGATAGCCCCTTACATTGGTGATCAGTGGAAAGAATGTGCCACGATCTGATTTTTGCCAGGGAATTGTGTGATGACAGACTGTTTGCCTAAAATCCGACCGTTGGTACGCTCCTTCAGACAATTGTTGTCCAACTTTCACCCAAGAAATGTTGGATAGCAGGCTAGTAAATTTTCAGCGGACAACAGTCTGTTGTCTGATTTTCATATCGTCTGTACACAAGTCCAAAGTACAAACACGCATGCTCGGAATCATTGCTCACCAAACTCAAGAGCTGAAATTCCACGAAGTACGTCACTGCGTTCATGTTTGTTGGCCGACAATTGTGTGCCATTAGTATGCAAGACAAGTTCCTGGCACACGCCCTTCGGACAAAAGTCTGACGCTCGGTTGGCCAACAACCGAATTGTGTGTACGAGGCTTAACATTGGTGATCGGTGGGAAGAATGCCCCTTACATTGGTGATCGGCGGGAAGAATGTCAATTACATTGGTGATCGGTGGGAAGAACCCCTTACATTGGTGATCGGTGGGAAGAATGTTCCTTACATTGGTGATCAGTGGGAAGAATGTTCCTTACATTGGTGATCAGTAGGAAGAATGTTCCTTACATTGGTGATCAGTAGGAAGAATGTTCCTTACATTGGTGATCAGTGGGAAGAATGTTCCTTACATTGGTGATCAGTGGGAAGAATGTTCCTTACATTGGTGATCGGTGAGAAGAATGTTCCTTACATTGGTGATCGGTGGGAAGAATGTTCCTTACATTGGTGATCAGTGGGAAGAATGTTCCTTACATTGGTGATCAGTAGGAAGAATGTTCCTTACATTGGTGATCAGTGGGAAGAATGTTCCTTACATTGGTGATCAGTGAGAAGAATGCTCCTTACATTGGTGATCAGTGAGAAGAATGTTCCTTACATTGGTGATCAGTGGGAAGAATGTTCCTTACATTGGTGATCAGTGGGAAGAATGTTCCTTACACTGGTGATCAGTGAGAAGAATGTTCCTTACATTGGTGATCAGTGGGAAGAATGTTCCTTACATTGGTGATCAGTGGGAAGAATGTTCCTTACATTGGTGATCAGTGGGAAGAATGTTCCTTACATTGGTGATCAGTGGGAAGAATGCTCCTTACATTGGTGATCAGTGAGAAGAATGTTCCTTACATTGGTGATCAGTGGGAAGAATGTTCCTTACATTGGTGATCAGTGGGAAGAATGTTCCTTACATTGGTGATCAGTGGGAAGAATGTTCCTTACATTGGTGATCAGTGGGAAGAATGCGCCTTACATTGGTGATCAGTGGGAAGAATGTTCCTTACATTGGTGATCAGTGGGAAGAATGTCCCTTACATTGGTGATCAGTGGGAAGAATGTTCCTTACATTGGTGATCAGTAGGAAGAATGTTCCTTACATTGGTGATCAGTGGGAAGAATGCTCCTTACATTGGTGATCAGTGAGAAGAATGTTCCTTACATTGGTGATCAGTGGGAAGAATGTTCCTTACATTGGTGATCAGTGGGAAGAATGCTCCTTACATTGATGATCAGTGGGAAGAATGCTCCTTACATTGGTGATCAGTGGGAAGAATGCTCCTTACATTGGTAATTAGTGGGAAGATAGCCCCTTACATTGGTGATCGGTAGGAAGAATGTCCCTTACATTGGTGATCGGTGGGAAGAACCCCTTACATTGGTGATCAGTAGGAAGAATGTTCCTTACATTGATGGTCAGTGGAAAGAATGCCCCTTACATTGGTGATTGTGGGAAGAATGTCCCTTACATTGGTAATCAGTGGGAAGAATGTTCCTTACATTGGTGGTCAGTGGGAAAAATGCGCCTTACATTGGTGATCAGTGGGAAGAATGTTCCTTACATTGGTGATCAGTGAGAAGAATGTTCCTTACATTGGTGATCAGTGGGAAGAATGTTCCTTACATTGGTGGTCAGTGGGAAAAATGTTCCTTACATTGGTGATCAGTGGGAAGAATGTTCCTTACATTGGTGATCAGTGAGAAGAATGTCCCTTACATTGGTGATCAGTGGGAAGAATGTTCCTTACATTGGTGATCAGTGAGAAGAATGCTCCTTACATTGGTGATCAGTGGGAAGAATGTTCCTTACATTGGTGATCAGTGGGAAGAATGTTCCTTACATTGGTGATCAGTGGGAAGAATGTTCCTTACATTGGTGATCAGTGGGAAGAATGTTCCTTACATTGGTGATCAGTGGGAAGAATGTTCCTTACATTGGTGATCAGTGGGAAGAATGTTCCTTACATTGGTGATTAGTGGGAAGAATGTTCCTTACATTGGTGATTAGTGGGAAGAATGTTCCTTACATTGGTGATCAGTGGGAAGAATGTTCCTTACATTGGTGATTAGTGGGAAGAATGTTCCTTACATTGGTGATCAGTGGGAAGAATGCTCCTTACATTGGTGGTCAGTGGGAAGAATGCTCTTTACATAGGTGGCCAGTGGGAGGAATACAACCTTTACGGTGGAAGTCAGAATACCACCCTTGCAGACAGTTGAAAGAATAAGGATATTTGGTGTCGTGCTGCTGGCTTTGCCAAGGTCTGTTGGTCCTGGAACTATGTTGGCACCATCAAATGGGAGGTTAATCAGACACACCCTGGGAAGGCTACATCAACGGTGCCTTCCAGGGAGAACTCATTTCTAAACTGGAAGATTTTTTATGGTCATTACATAACTCAGGGGTCTCCAAACTTTCTAAACAAAGGGCCAGTTTACTGTCCTTCAGACGTTAGGGGGCTGGGCAGTGGCAGTAGAAAATACCCCAACATCAGTGCCCCATTATTGGTATCAGTAGGAGGAATATAGTGCCCCATCATTGGTTTTAATTGGAGGAATAGTGCCCCATCATTGGTATTAGTGGGAGGAATAGTGCCCCTTTGGTGTCGATAAAGGGAATGGTGCTCCATCATTGGTGTCGGCTGGTGGAATAGCCCACGGGCCAGATAAAGGCAAGCAAAGGGGCCACATCTGTCCAGTTTGGAGACCACGAACATAAAGAGCTTTTGTGTCCCAGTTGTCTGTTGCTGACCCTTTTATCTCACTACAAGTGTATCAGACAGGGGTTGTTTGAAAATACAGTCTTCAATGGCATGTAACGCCCACAATGTTCCTGTTAGCCAGACTGTATCTGATTTTAAGATTTTCAGGCTTTAGGTCTGTTGATGGAGCAGTGTTTTTTCTTTTTCGCCTTCATTAATGTGGCAAAAAAGTTCTTTTTCTTTACACAGAGTTAATAGAATTTGTTAATGCGGTCATATGCCGCATTGATTTTCTACGTTTTAATGTAAGGTCCGAGTGTTAGGTCCACACTTTTCCCCTAATAATTTCTATGTAATTTTTCAATTTCACGCTGGAATCATTTTTTTTTTGATGGCGCTGAAGATGTTGCTGGGTTCATGGCGGTTCACAGCTCGCTGCTGCGCTAATAGATTCTGCTTGATTGCCGCCGTTGCCTGCCGTAGTAACAGCCCTTGAGCTGGAAATCGCAAACATCTTGATTAGGTTGACTTTTTCACTCCAGGGATGGAATACTAAACGAGTGACAGTAATGCCCCGTACACACGGTCGGATTCCGACGGAAAATGTCCTATCAGACCATGTTGTCGGAAATTCCGACCGTGTGGCTCCATCGGACTTTTTCCGTCGGATTTTCCGACGGACAAAGTTTTATCTCCTGCTCTCAAATTTTTCCGACAACAAAGTCCTATCGGACTTTTTCCGATCGTGTGTAGCGAATTCCGACGGACAAAGTGCCACACATGCTCAGATCACATTACAAGACCAAAGCTATTGGCTACTAGCCTCTACGTAGTCCCGTCGTACGCAACAAACGTCACCACGTTCAGAATGATCGGATGTTCCGACAACTTTGTCCGACCGTGTGTATGCAACACCAGTGTCGGAAAAAATCCGATGGATTTTGTGGTAGGATTTTCCGACCGTGTGTACGGGGTATTACTATTTAGAAGTTTCTGTACTGGGTTCTTTTTTCTTTTTGTGTTTTTAGTTGGTGGTTTGGGTCCTTTAAATCATTTCTTTAGAACGTTCCGCTGTGGTCGTGCCAGTAGTTATTCCCAATATCCAGCTGGAAATTGGGTATAGTAAGTGGATATTGTACTGGCAAACCAACTGCAGTTTGATGCCCTTATGAAGTCAGCAGGGCCATCTTAAGAGCATTATATGCCCCCGGGCAATACAGTGCACTTGGGCCCTGTCTACACGATCACGCATGAGAATAAAAATGCAAATTATCAATAATATATTTATTGGTACTTCCAACAAAATCAGTGTTTAACCGCTTCAGCACCGGGCCATTTTACCCCCTTCCTTACCAGAGCACTTTTTGCGATTCGGCGCTGCGTCGCTTTAACTGACAATTGCGCGGTCGTGCGACATTACGCCCAAACAAAATTGACGTCCTTTTTTTCCCACAAATAGAGCTTTCCTTTGGTGGTATTTGATCACCTCTGCGGTTTTTATTTTTTGCGCCATAAACAAAAGAGCGACAATTTTGAAAAAAAAACACAATATTTTTTAATTTTTGCTATAATAAATATCCCATTTAAAAAAAAAATAACTTTTTTTACTCCGTTTAGGCCGATACGTATTCTTCTACATATTTTTGGTAAAAAAAAAATCACAATAAGCGTATATTGATCGGTTTGCGCAAAAGTTATAGCGTCTACAAAATAGGGGATAGATTTATTGCATTTTTTTTTTTTTTTTTACTAGTAATGGCGGCGATCTGCGGGTTTTTTTTTTCGTGACTGCGACATTGCGGCGGACACTTTTGACACATTTTTGGGACCATTCACATTTACACAGCGATTGTTGCTATAAAATTGCATTGATTACTGTGTAAATGTGACTGGCAGGGAAGGGGTTAACACTAGGGGGCGCTGCAGGGGTTAATATGTTCCCTAATGTAGTGATTCTAACTGTGGGGGGAGGGGACTCACAAGGGGAGGAGACCGATCGGTGTTCCTCCGTACTGGGATCACATGATCGGTCTCCTCGCCACTGACAGGACGTGGAGCTGTGTGTTTACACACACAGCTCCACGGTCCCGTTGTTTTAACGTGCAATCGCGGGTGCCCGCGGACATCGCGGCCGCCGGGCACGCGCACCGGGTCCCGAGCGACGCCGCGCGCGTCTAGGCGGCCGGGAATGGGAGGACGTCATATGACGCCCACCCAGGATTGGAGATCCACCTGCTGGTCGTCATATGTACATGGGCGGGTATTGAAGCGGTTAAACATTAAACACAACGTTTGGACAATATAACACGAGTTTGATGGGCACAGTGGCTGCGTTTGATGGGCATAGTGGCTGCGTTTAATGGGCACAGTGGCAGCTTTTGATGGGCACAGTGGCAGCTTGATGGGCACAGTGGCTGTGTTGGATGGGCACAGTGGCAGCTTTTGAGGGGCACAGACAGTGGCTGTATTTGATGCACAACTTGAACTTACTTAAGTAGACATTGTTAGACTTACTTGAGGCCGCCGGCCTGGTGCAGTACAGTGTGTCACTTACAGCAGCAAGGCAGCGCCAGCTATCAAGGGCCATCTTTCCCCTCCCTCTCCATGCTGTCTGAAGAACATGGCAGAGGTGGGCGGAGCCTGTTCACTAGCCACTGGGGCAGCCGCGGTGCACTATGAATGCTGGGGCGGCCGCGGCCTCTGATTGACGTCACTGGTTGCTAGCTAGATGCCGGCCGGCGAAGTGAGCAACCAGGGCAGTCAGTCAATTTAAGCAGCAGATTGCAGCACTGAGGATCAGCCCTGGATGGGGCCCTCCAGACAAGTGGGGCCCCAGGCAACTGCCCAGCATGCCCGGTGGAAAAAAATGGCCCTGGAAGTCAGAGGGGTCAGAAAAAAGCCAATGCAGAACTGTGTATAGGTGTCAGAAAAGCTTTGTTGGTTTACAGTCATTCAAATGCCAACTTCTGAAAAACTGAGGGCTTCTATGTCCATCTGGTGGGGCTGCCACTTAATGTCGCCATTTTGGCAGAAAAAAATTCCTTTCCTACAACTTCATGTGCATTTCTGATGCCCAGCCTTTCACAAAGATTTCCCAGCACCCTTACCAGCTAGCCTACGAAACAACCAAATTGACCCCATCTAACAATCCACGGTAAAAACAGAGGGTGTTATTTGCACATATGTGTAAGCCGCAGTGCCTACGTCAGAGCTCCTCTGTGTACTGTGGTCCTAGCTCTATAAGTTTCAGAGTCTACCCAGTTGAAGCACATATAGCAGTGGATTGATTTAAGGGCATTGCCCTGTTAACGATATAGAAGCATTCTACAGCGGGTGGCTATATCCCGACATGGAAACCTGCTTCCCCGCCACACCTCCTGGAATGGGCCCAGATTCTAAAGGAGATCATGGCAATGGAAACTTAGGTCACAGAAGATGGTCCTGATAGGACACTTTTTGAGTCTTATGCCACGTACACACGATCGGAATTCTTGTTGGAAAAAGCTCTAACGGTTTTCCCAACGGAATTCCGCTCAAACTGTCTTGCCTACACACGGTCACACCAAAATCCAACTGTCAAGAACGCGGTGACGTACAACACTACAGCGAGCCAAATTCAATGCTTCCGAGCGTGCATCGAATTGTTTTCCGAGCATGCGTAGGAATTTTGCGCGTCAGAATTGCTACAGACGATCGGAATTTCCGATCGAAACCTTTTGCGTCGGAAAAATTGCTGTCGGAAATTCGGCCAGCAAAATTCTGATGGAGCCTACACACGGTCGCATTTTCCGATGAAAAGCTCTCATCGGTCTTTTGCTGGCCGGAATTCCGATCGTGTGTACGCGGCATTAGTTGCAAAGTAATTGGTGCACTTCTTTAGAGCAGGGGTCTCCAAACTTTCTAAACAAAAGGCCAGTTTACTGTCTTTCAAACCTTAGTGGGGGCAGACTGTGGCCAGTGGGAGTAGAACATGTCTTGGTGTTGGTGGGAGTAAACAATGACCCATCATTGATATTAGGGGAAGTAATAGTGCTCCACTGTTTGGTATCAGTGGGAAGAATAGTGCCCACCATTGGTTTCAGTGGGAGGAATAGTCCCCATCATTGGTATCGGTGAGAGGTATGGTGCCCCATCGTTGGTATCAGTTGTAGGAATAGTGTCTTATCATTGGCATCAGTGAGAGGTATGGTGCCATATCATTGGGAGAAATAGTGCCCATCATTGGTGCCAGTGGAAGGTATAGTGACCCATCACTGGTATCAGTGGGAGGAATAGCCCTCATCATTGGTATCAGTGAGAGGTATGGTGCCCCCATCATTGGTATCAGTGAGAGGTATGGTGCCCCCATCATTGGTATCAGTGAGAGGTATGGTGCCATATCATTGGGAGAAATAGTGCCCATCATTGGTGCCAGTGGAAGGTATAGTGCCCCATCACTGGTATCAGTGGGAGGAATAGCCCTCATCATTGGTATCAGTGAGAGGTATGGTGCCCCCATCATTGGTATCAGTGAGAGGTATGGTGCCCCCATCATTGGTATCAGTGAGAGGTATGGTGCCCCCATCATTGGTATCAGTGAGAGGTATGGATGCCACATCATTGGTATCAGTGAGAGGTATGGATGCCACATCATTGGTATCAGTGAGAGGTATGGTGCCCCCATCATTGGTATCAGTGAAAGGTATGGATGCCACATCATTGGTATCAGTGAGAGGTATGGTGCCTCCATCATTGGTATCAGTGAGAGGTATGGTGCCTCCATCATTGGTATCAGTGAGAGGTATGGTGCCTCCATCATTGGTGACATTGGGCGCAATAATGCTCTATTGTAGGTGTCAGTGGCAGGAGTTATACCCCACTGTTGCTGTTGGGGGATAATGCCCCAAGGGCCAGATAAAAGCAAGCAAAGTTTGGAGACCACCGCTCTAGAGGCTTCTTCGAGCGTTTTCAGATTGTCGCTTGTCCTTTTTTAGTCCTCCGTCCTTTTTCTCCAAGTTCCCATGCACATTAACATTTTCAAGGTTCTCTTTTCTGAGCTGTTTTTCTATTTGCTTTCCTTTATAGCTGTTTCCAGGCTACAGGGTTATTGTACATCCATGGTATTATGCTGTTCATAGATATGAATATGTATTTTCATGTAATAACACTATATAATTGCATGCAGTTGTAAAGTAAAAAACGTCTTGATTAAAAAGTTCCTTAACTAAAAAAAAACGCCAATTTCTAACTCTGATTAACCACCTCAACACCAACATGTTGCGCCCCCTTTCCTGTCCAGGCCATTTTTTCAGTTCTGATAGAGATTTTAGATGCCTAAATCTAGTAGGCATATAATGAAGACACTATATTGACAATAGAATATAAGAATAATACAAAAGTAGTAAGGTAAAGACCATATCAAAGAAAAGACAGTCAAGCTCAAATCTAGAAGATAAGGGGCCTAGTCCAGGCATGTTAACCCACCACACAAATGGAAGCTTATGGAGGTCTGAATCTGGGGACCTCTCCATAGACCTAGATACCCATCTGGAGGACACTGATTATATAATGCCTTAACGCTGAATTCCAGGTATGTATTTAATCAAATTACATTAGGTTCAGCTTGGGCCGGTGTAAGTTTACATATTCCATATCTGTGGGATCCTTCTGGAAGCTGGAGGTCACTGTAGTAGTTGGCGCCATTGCAGGGATCGCCGCTGTTTTCTGGGTCTCGTGTTGAGGGACTGCCCTGCTGCATAGAAAGCCACTCGGCACAGGCACAAGAACGCTTTTGCATTTTTCTCAAGGAATAAAAGGTGGAGATTGTGACCTCTCTGTTTCGCCTGTTCAGCTTGTCCAATCAGATAATGCCTTGCATCGATTGAGAAAAATGCTAGGGGTTCTGTGAATGGCGCCTATCCCAGTCGGGCGATCCTCCTCGCTGACGACATGTCAACGCTGCATAGAGTAGGTGGATCCTTCTGCAGATCCTCCTCACTGACGACATGTCAATGCTGCATAGAGTAGGTGGAGCCTTCTGCAGATCCTCGCTGATGACATGTCAAAGCTGCATAGAGTAGGTGGTGCTTTCTGCAGATCCTCCTCACTGACGACATGTCAATGCTGCATAGAGTAGGTGGAGCCTTCTGAAGATCCTCCTCCCTGACGCCATGTCAACGCTGCATAGAGTAGGTGGAGCCTTCTGCAGATCCTCCTCGCTGATGACATGTCAAAGCTGCATAGAGTAGGTGGAGCCTTCTGCAGATCCTCCTCACTGACGACATGTCAACGCTGCATAGAGTAGGTGGAGCCTTCTGCAGATCCTCCTCCCTGACGACATGTCAACGCTGCATAGAGTAGGTGGAGCCTTCTGCAGATCCTCCTTGCTGACATGTCAAAGCTGCATAGAGTAGGTGGAGTCTTCTGCAGATCCTCCTTGCTGACATGTCAAAGCTGCATAGAGTAGGTGGAGTCTTCTGCAGATCCTCCTCCCTGACGACATGTCAACGCTGCATAGAGTAGGTGGAGCCTTCTGCAGATCCTCGCTGAAGACATGTCAACGCTGCATAGAGTAGGTGGAGCCTTCTGCAGATCCTCCTCCCTGACGACATGTCAAAGCTGCATAGAGTAGGTGGAGCCTTCTGCAGATCCTCCTCCCTGACAACATGTCAACGCTGCATAGAGTAGGTGGAGCCTTCTGCAGATCCTCGCTGACGACATGTCAACGCTGCATAGAGTAGGTGGAGCCTTCTGCAGATCCTCCTCCCTGACGACATGTCAACGCTGCATAAAGTAGGTGGAGCCTTCTGCAGATCCTCCTCACTGACGACATGTCAACGCTGCATAGAGTAGGTGGATCCTTCTGCAGATCCTCCTCACTGACGACATGTCAAACGCTGCATAGAGTAGGTGGAGCCTTCTGCAGATCCTCCTCGGTCTCTCCCCATCCGTCATGATGCGTTCCTCAGGTCTAGTCCTTTTGAGTGGCTCTCAAGCAAAGTAAACAAAAAAAGCAAAAAAAAGAAAAGTATGTAGCACTGACCCCCGAAGGAGCTGCTGATTTCCTTTGGGCCTGCACTCTACCAATAACCCCACTAACTTGGCTTAATCCACTTGGCACAGCTGTGGTGCAATGTAATACAACACAATATAATACAAATGCAAAGTACCTGTATTGTATCTCAGGATCCACTGGCTCCACCTGGTGGGGAAAAACAGCACGCCACACAACAGGAGCTTAAGCAGAAATATTCCTTTACTATGAAGTATTCAAACAGGTGGTTACAGAAATTATGCTGTCATC
>CM053026.1:31837155-31884655 GCA_028564925.1 Lithobates sylvaticus | reverse complement strand
GTTTGAGTCTGCAGGACAAGAAGTTGAGGGACCTTCCCTCACTGTCCCTAATGAGACAGATGCCAAAAAACACCTGACCATTTAAACTTGTCTACTCGTCTTTTATAAAGTTTAGGCTTTAGATATACTTGAAAGTTTGTTCTGCCCTCAATAAGAGTCTGGTGAGTCCTGTTAGGAGCTGTTTCCAGGATTAGAGTGTTTAAGTATTAAAACGGTAATTAAACCTGATTGGTCCCTGATGAGAAATACTCCGCCATTAAAAGTGACAATGCGGACACATCAACCATCTTGGGATATGGAGTCTTATTTTTAGAATTGCCAATTATAGCCGTGAGCTGTTCATGGTTTAAAATTTTACATCTTAAGAATATTAAGAAAGTAATTCTTCCCAACGCGGTCTGGATATGGTCTCAGGCGCGGCCGGGATGTTCTCTTGTACGAGATTGATGTACGAAGGCTGTGAAGAAGTCTGGGAGTGGGGATCCTCTAACCCAGTGGTTCTCAACTGTGTCCTCAACAGTGATGTAAGTAACTGAGTTAAAATAAACGGAGTTACGTAACGCAGTTACTTTAGAGCAGGGGTCTCAAACTGGCGGCCCTCCAGCTGTTGCAAAACTACAACTCCCATGAGGCATTGCAAGGCTGACAGTTACAAGCATGACTCCCACAGGCAGAGGCATGATGGGACTTGTAGTTTTGCAACAGCTGGAGGGCCGCCAGTTTGAGACCCCTGCTTTAGAGGGTAACGAGTAATCTAACTGATTACTTTTCCCCTCATGGTAACTCAGTTCCCATTACTTTGGCTTAGTTACCCCAATTACATCTACCGCCACTAGGTGGCAGTAGTGTAATTCCGGTGTCCTGCTGAAAAAGTTCCCCCGCCGGATAAGGACCCCCTGTACTGTGCAGGCACAGGGCTTGCGCAGTACGAAGGACTACGGAGCTTCCGAAAATTGCCGAACCTAAACAGCTCTGAGTAAACTCTACACCGCGCAGGCGCAGTTAACATGTAATTGTACGAGGCGATGCCGCACGCTCCTGATGCTCGTGCTACTCTGCAAGGGGCGTCTATCGTGTAAGTAAGGGGCGGGTCTAGTATTACTGTAACCAAGGGGCGCATTTATTATTATTGTTATATATCGAGCTCTGCCCATTAATTTAACATTCGCCCTCTTCTGTAGCCATCCGCCCCCTTACACGATATAATAATAATAGACCCGCCCCTTACACGATATAATAATAATAGACCCGCCCCTTACACGATATAATAATAATAGACCCGCCCCTTGCTTACACGCTATAACAGATCTGCCCCTTGGTTAGAGTAATAATAGAGCAGCCCCTTGGTTACACGATATATAACAATAATAATAAATGCGCCCCTTGGTTACAGTAATACTAGACCCGCCCCTTAGTTACACGTATAGAATATTTAAAAAAAAAGTCAGTTACTTTGCTGAGTAACTAATTACTTTTCCAATGTAGTAACTGAGTTACTAACGCAATTACTTTTTGGGAGAAGTAATTTGTAACTTAAAGCGGAAGTAAACCCATCGATTTAACAGTCTAAAAAAAAAGGCATGCCGTGAATGCTAACTGCACATTGGCTGTGCTCTCAACCAAACAGTCAAACCATCCAATGGCTGGTGTCATAACGGATCACATGTGCAGCACTGTGGCAGTTGAAGATTAAACAGAGGCAAAGATGGCAGCTTCCTTGGCTGAAAACGATAGGGGGGTTTACTTCCACTTTAACTAATTACTTTTTTAAAGTAAGATGACCAACACTGGTCCTCAAGTACCGTAGTTTTCAATATCCGTAGTTTTCACTTATATAGGCTACAACTAAAATGTCACTTTTAGGTGGACAGGCCCTTTAACCACTTGCCGACCGCCCCATGTAGATATACGTCGGCAGAATGGCACGTACAGGCAGAACCACGTACCTGTACGTGCCATTCTTTAGGCGGTTGGGGGGTCCGATCGGACCCCCCTCCGCCGGCGGGGACGGTCGGCATCGCTTCAGGAGCGATCCGGGACGAGGGGACGGCCAGTGGTTTCTGGCCACCCCCTCGCGATCGCTCCTGGCGAATGAAAAGCTTCCCCTTCCTGTCTATTGTATAGACAGGAAGGCGGAAGTGATGTCACGCTCGGTGCGCCGGTCTATGTGACCGGAGACGCCGAGCGGCGAACATGTTAAGGTTAGTGCACAACACTACACTGACACCAGTACAGTTAGGCACACAAAACACCCCCCTGTCACCCCCTGATCACCCCCCAGATCACCCCCTCCCCCCCCAGTCACAGTGTCACTAATTGCAGTGATCATTTATTTACTGATCACTGCATTTAGTGTCAGTGTGACTGTAATAACTGTCAGGGCAGTTAGTTTTAGGTCCTAGGTAGCCCCCTACCCCCCCCTAATAAAGGTTTAACCCCCTGATTGCCCCTAGTTAACCCCTTCACCCCCTTTTGCCAGTGTCACTAAGCGATCGTTTTTCTGATCGCTGCATTGTGTCGCTAGGTAACCATTTTTTTTTTATTTTAACCGCCATGTTTTATATAGGTTCATAAATAGTTTTATAGGTCAGGTACCCCCATATTACAACCTAAATAAAGGTTTTAACCCCCTGATTGCCCCTAGAGTTAACCCTTTCACCAGTAATCACCGTATAACTGTCACTGGTGACGCTGGTTAGCCAGTTAGTTATTTCGTTATTTAGGTTCCCCGTCAGGTTTTTATATAGCGTCAGGTACCCCCATATATTACCTAATAAAGGTTTAACCCCCTGATTGCCCTAGTTAACCCTTTCACCCCCTTTTGCCAGTGTCACTAAGCGATCGTTTTTCTGATCGCTGCATTAGTGTCGCTAGGTAACCAGTTTTTTTTTAGGTTAACCGCCATGTTTATATAGGTTCATAAATAGGTTTATAGGTCAGGTACCCCCATATTACAACCTAAATAAAGGTTTTAACCCCCTGATTGCCCCTAGAGTTAACCCTTTCACCAGTGATCACTGTATAACTGTCACTGGTGACGCTGGTTAGCCAGTTAGTTATTTCGTTATTTAGGTTCCCCGTCAGGTTTTTATATAGCGTCAGGTACCCCCATATATTACCTAATAAAGGTTTAACCCCCTGATTGCCCCTAGTTAACCCTTTCACCCCCTTTTGCCAGTGTCACTAAGCGATCGTTTTTCTGATCCCTGCATTAGTGTCGCTAGGTAACCAGTTTTTTTTTGTATTACTGTTACGGGTGACGCTGGTTAGTTAGCTTGTTTTTTATACTGTCAGGGCACCCGCCATTTATTACCCAATAACGGTTTAACCCCCTGATCGCCCGGCGGGTGATATCAATTAGGTTTTAGGGTCAAATAAGGTCTGCGTCGCCCCAGGTTAGTGCCAGTACCGCAAACACCCACGCGCAAAGCATACACCTCCCTTAGTGGTATAGTATCTGAACAGATCAATATCTGATCTGATCAGATCTATACTAGCGTCCCAGCAGTTTAGGGTTCCAAAAAAACGCAGCGTTAGCGGCATCAGCCCAGATACCTGCTAGCACCTGCGTTTTCCCCCTCCGCCCAGCCCAGCCCACCCAAGTGCAGTATCGATCGATCACTGTCACTTACAAAACACTAAGCACACATAACTGCAGTGTTCGCAGAGTCAGGCCTGATCCCTGCGATCGCTAACATTTTTTTTGTGGTAGCGTTTTGATTCAGTCGCTAACAGTCAGGAGCTTTTTTACCTGTGAATCTCAAAAAAATAAAAAAAACAAAAATAGTTGTCGTTTTATTGTTCTCTCTCTCTCTCTATTGTTGCTCTTTTTTTACTCCATTCTATTCTGCAATGTTTTATTATGTTTTATCATGTTTTATCATGCTTGCTTTTCAGGTATGTAATTTTGTTTACTGTGTTTTAGTGTTAAGCATTTTTTTGTTTTCAGGTGCGCCATTCAGTTGCAGCGCGGATTTATTTATCTTGACAGCAACAGCGTTTGCTCCCACGATACATAAAGCCGCGACTCCAACGCTGTAGGAGGTGATTTCACCACCACAGTTAAAAAAAAGAGCATATATGCCGAAGCATGGGGGCAGCAGGGGGCGGGGAGGAGCGATTGGCTCCTAATGCCACGTACATACGGTCGAAATTCCGACCGTGTGTACACGGCATAACTTTTGCGGGAGGATGCCCCCATGCATCGGCATATATAAATGGTGCATGTATGCCCATCATTAGAAGTGGGTGGATGAAGGGAGGTATTCTAATGGTGGGCATACCCACCAATCAATCTCTTTTTTTCGTTCAGCCAAGAGGCTGCATGAAAAAAAAAAAGATTACAATATATGTCCAGTATGTTGCTGGACTTTGAATGGTTATACCAGAATGATGCCTGCAGGTTTAGGTATCATCTTGGTATCATTCTTTTCAGCCAGTGATCGGCTTTCATGTAAAAGCAATTCTAGCGGGTAATTAGCCTCTAGACTGCTTTTACAAGCAGTAGGAGGGAATGTCCCCCCTCCCGGATATAAACCGCGCCATTGGGAAATTGGGAAAGCATTTTATCACACCAATCTTGGTGTGGTCAGATGCTTTGAGGGCAGAGGAAAGATCTAGGGTCTAATAGACCCCAATTTTTTCAAAAAAAGAGTACCTGTCACTGCCTATTGCTATCATAGGGGATATTTACATTCCCTGAGATAACAATAAAAATCATAACAAAGAAAAAAAAATGGAAGGAACAGTTTAAAAATAGAATAAAAAAGCTAAATAAATAAAAAAAAAAACTAAAAAAAAAAAAAAAAAAAAAGCACCCCTGCCCCCCCTTCTCTTGCGCAAAGGCGTACACAAGCGTTGGTCTGGCGTCATATGTAAACAGCAATTGCAGCATGCATGTGAGGTATCACCGCGAAGGTCAGATCGAGGGCAGTAATTTTAGCAGTAGACCTCCTCCGTGAATCTAATGTGGTATCATGTAAAGGCTTTTAAAGGCTTTTAAAAATGTATGTAGTTTGTCGCCACTGCGTGTTTGTGCGCAATTTTAAAGCATGTCGTGTTTGGTATCCATGTACTCGGCCTAAGATCATATTTTTTATTTCATCAAAAATTTGAGCAATATAGTGTGTTTTAGTGCATTAAAATAAAAAAAAGTGTATTTTTTCCACAAAAAATGCGTTTGAAAATCGCTGCGCAAATACTGTGTGGAAAAAAAAATGCAACACCCACCATTTTAATCTGTAGGGCCTTTGCTTTAACAATATATATAGTGTTTGGGGGTTCAACGTAATTTTCTTGCAAAAAAAAAATATGTTTTCATGTAAACAAAAAGTGTCAGAAAGGGCTTTGTCTACAAGTGGTTAGAAGAGTGGGTGACGTGTGACATAGGCTTCTAAATGTTGTGCATAAAATGCCAGGACAGTTCAAACCCCCCCCAAATGACCCCATTTTGGAAAGTAGACACCCCAAGCTATTTGCTGAGAGCAATGTTGAGCCCATTAAATATTTTTTTTTTTTGTCCCAAGAGATTGAATAATGAAAAAAAAAAAATATATATATTTTTTTTACAAAAAGTTGTCACTAAATGATATATTGCTCAAACATGTCATGGGCATATGTGGAAATACACCCCAAAATACATTCTGTTGCTTCTCCTGAGTACGGGGATACCACATGTGTGGGACTTTTTGGGAGCCTAGCTGCGTACGGAACCCCAAAAACCAAGCACCGCCTTCAGGCTTTCTAAGGGAGTAATTTTTTTATTTCACTTCTCACTGCCAATCACAGTTTCGGAGGCCATGGAATGCCCAGATGGCATAAAACCCCCCAAAATGACCCCATTTTGGAAAGTAGACACCCCAAGCTATTTGCTGAGAGGTATTGTGAGTATTTTGCAGATGTCGCTTTTTGTCACAAAGTTTTGAAAATTGAAAAAAGAAAAAAAAAAATTTTTTTTCTTTACTTTCTTCATTTTCAAAAACAAATGAGAGCTGTAAAATACTCACCATGCCTCTCAACAAATAGCTTGGGGTGTCTACTTTCCAAAATGGGGTCATTTGGGGGGGTTTTGTGCTATTTTGGCATTTTATGGCCTTCGAAACTGTGATAGGTAGTGAGGAGTGAAATCAAAAATTTGCACCCTTAGAAATCCTGAAGGCGGTGCTTGGGTTTCGGGGCCCCGTACGCGGCTAGGCTCCCAAAAAGTCCCACACATGTGGTATCCCCATACTCAGGAGAAGCAGCAAAATGTATTTTGGGGTGCAATTCCACATATAACTATGGCATGTGTGAGCAATATATCATTTAGTGACAACTTTTTGAAGAAAAAAAAATTATTTTTTATTTTTGTCTTTATTCAATCACTTGGGACTAAAAAAAAAAATATTCAATGGGCTCAACATGCCTCTCAGCAAATAGCTTGGGGTGTCTACTTTCCAAAATGGGGTCATTTGGGGGGGTTTTGTACTTCTCTGCCATTTTAGCACCTCAAGAAATGAAATAGGCAGTCATAAATTAAAAGCGGTGTAAATTCCAGAAAATGTACTCTAGTTTGTAGACGCTATAACTTTTGCGCAAACCAATAAATATACGCTTATTGGCATTTTTTTTACTAAAGACATGTGGCTGAATACATTTTGGCCCAAATGTTTGACTAAAATTGAGTTTATTAGATTTTTTTTATAACAAAAAGTAGAAAATCTCTTTTTTTTTCAAAATTTTCGCTCTTTTTCCGTTTATATCGCAAAAAATAAAAATCACAGAGGCAATCAAATACCATCAAAAGAAAGCTCTATTTGTGGGAAGAAAAGGACGCAAATTTCGTTTCGTTACAAAATTGCATGACCGCACAATTACCAGTTAAAGTAGTGCAGTGCGAAATTGAAAAAAGACCTCTGGTCCTTAAGCTGACAATTGGTCCGGGGCTGAAGTGGTTAAATAATCGCCCTCTTCATTCTGTAGTGCTGGAGGTGGCAGGCATGGCGGAGCCTCTGTCCTAGATACTAAAATGGCAGGACAGTCGGTGGTCCTTTAATGAAAGAGAGATGAGGGTTCATACACGCCATACCCTCCAGATCTCATGCTCAGAGAATAATCCACCACCGTTGTCGGTCGTCTGGTTTAACCCTTTCCTCCATTGTAAGCGCAGCAGAGCAGCTTTGTATTCCTGGCAGACAAATCCTCTCCGGCTTTTATCCCCGGAGCATCTGAAAGAGATACAGACAGACAATGGCAACCATTAAAAGTATTTTCTTAGCTGCGGACGGATTCTTTTGTAACACAGAATTGCTTCCTTGTGAAGGTTGTGCGGAGAGGCGAGTCGCCGGGTGGGCGCGGCTTTCTGTGGTTTTGAACCTTTTTAGAATGCGTATAGTTCAGATTTATGTTCTAAACTTCAAAGTTGCGCTAAATCCTAGTTCTAGAAAGAAAAAAAATGATGTAAGTGTAACACTAACCCCCGAAGGAGCTGCTGGTTTTATTTGGGCTTACCATTACCTTCTTGACCTCGTATGCGTCTAGGGCAGTGATGGCGAACGCATGGCACGCGTGCCGCTGCCGGCACGCCGGGCCGTCTCCAGTGTTGGTCATCTTACTTTAAAAAAGTAATTAGTTAAGTCAGGGCTTGACAAATTTGCTTGGAATCTAGGAGCCAGCTAAAAAAGTTAGGAGCCAGGTTTTCTTTTTTTTTTTTTTTTAACGACATGGAGACGAGCGAGGGGAAGATGGCCCCGCCTGTCTCCAAGTCATTGCAGGGCAGAAGCGACTTCAAATCGTCACTTCTGCCCATAGCTCTTAAAAAGGGACATTTTTAATTTTTTATTTTTTTTCAAATGGCAATTATTTTTTTTTTGTATTTTAGTGGAAATATGAGATGTGAGGTCTTTTTGACCCCCAGATCTCATATTTAAGAGGTCCTGTCATGCTTTTTTCTATTACAAGGGGTGTTTACATTCCTTGTAATAGGAATAAAAGTGACAATTTTTTTTTCAAAAGAACAGTGAAAAAATTAAAAGTTAAAATAAATAAGAATAAAATAATAATTTTAAACGCGCCCGTCCCGCCGAGCTTGTTTGCAGAAGAGTAGCGCCCGCATATGAAAGCGGTGTTCAAACCACACATGTGAGGTATTGCCGTGATCGGTAGAGCGAGAGCAATAATTCTAGCCCTAGACATCCTCTGTAACTCAAAACATGCAACCTGTAGAATTTTTTTAAATGTCACCTATGGAGATTTTAAAGGGTAAAAGTTTGTCGCCATTCCACGAGCGGGAAAAATTTTGAAGCGAGACATGTTTGGTATCAATTTACTCGCCGTAACATTATCTTTCACAATATAAAAAAAAATTGGGCAAACTTTACTGTTGTGTTATTTTTTAATTAAAAAAAGTATTTTTTCCCAAAAAAGTGCGCTTGCAAGTCTGCTGCGCAAATACGGTGTGACAGAAAGTATTGCAACGACCGCCATTTTATTCTCTAGGGTGTTAGAAAAATAAATATATATAATGTTTGGGGGTTCTAAGTGAAGGAGATAAGGCTGTTTTGTTTTCACTGCCTGCCTATTAGTATTGCTGGGTGTCATACCAACGGCCACCACAAGAGGGCGCCAGATTATAGAAGGTACCATAGGACTGCACAAGGCCGCAAAGCCGGGGCCTCAATTACCGGCCGACGCGGCCCATCGCGATCGCGCGCTCGGGGGGGGGTGCACTATGAAGGCAGGATACGCCCAACTGTGCTGCCCCAGGCGCCAGGTCGCTAATTCTAGTCGCCAATGCGACCTGGCGCCTGGTTTTCGTCGAGCACTGAGTTAAGTTACAAATTACTTCTCCCAAAAAGTAATTGCGTTAGTAACTCAGTTACTACATTGGAAAAGTAATTAGTTACTCAGCAAAGTAACTGACTTTTTTTTTTAAATATTCTATTTGTGTAACTAAGGGGCGGGTCTAGTATTACTGTAACCAAGGGGCGCATTTATTATTATTATTATATATCGTGTAACCAAGGGGCTTCTCTATTATTACTCTAACCAAGGGGCAGATCTGTTATAGCGTGTAAGCAAGGGGCGGGTCTATTATTATTATATCGTGTAAGGGGCGGATGGCTACAGAAGAGGGCGAATGTTAAATTAATGGGCAGAGCTCGATATATAACAATAATAATAAATGTGCCCCTTGGTTACAGTAATACTAGACCCGCCCCTTAGTTACACGATAGACGCCCCTTGCAGAGTAGCACGAGCATCGGGAGCGTGCGGCATCGCCTCGTACAATTACATGTCAACTGCACACTTCACTCAAAGCCGTTTAGGTTCGGCAATTTTCGGAAACTCCATAGTCCTTCGTACCGCGCAAGCCCTGCGCCTGCGCAGTACAGGGGGTCCTTATCCGGCGGGCGAACTTTTTCGGCAGGACACCGGAATTACACTACTGCCATCTAGTGGCGGTAGATGTAATTGGGGTAACTAAGCCAAAGTAATGGGAACTGAGTTACCATGAGGGGAAAAGTAATCAGTTAGATTACTCGTTACCCTCTAAAGTAACTGCGTTAGGTAACTCAGTTTATTTTAACTCAGTTACTTACATCACTGGCCGTCTCTGTGGGCACTCCGTGACAAGTGAACTACAGTCATTCACTGACATTAAATTGTCCGCTCCCGCGAACTACATCTCCCACAGTTCTCTGGGGATAGCAGCGGTAACGTGTCTGAGTGGGCATGGCACATGCTCAGAACACTGAAGCCACCCCCTCGCTCTCAAACGTCTGACGCCCCTGTTGACGTGCCTACGTGGGAAATCTCCAGACACTACCGGAGCGAACGGAGCGTCTGGGGACCGATTTCAGCAAATCAAATGTGAGTTTTATAACCAATTGCCGACCGGGCCATAGCCAAAAGATGGCTACAGCATGGTCGGCTTATTCTGGGAGGGCGTCCATGGACGTCCTCCCAGAATCTTGCTCTCGCACGCCCTACAGTGCGAGGGGAGAGGGGAAGAGGGATAGAGATGCAATGCTCTGCAGTGCTCTGCCCAGGCTCTGCCCATACTGTGCCCATACTATGCAATACTGTGCCCATACTATGCAATACTGTGCCCATACTATGCAATACTGTGCCCATACTATGCAATACTCTGCCCATACTATGCATTACTCTGCCCATACTATGCAATACTCTGCCCGTAATATGCAATACTCTGCCAATACTATGCAATACTCTGCCCATACTATGCAGTACTCTGCCCATACTATGCAGTACTCTGCCCATACTATGCAATACTCTGCCAATACTGTGCTCATACTATGCAATACTCTGCCCATACTATGCAATACTCTGCCCATACTATGCAATACTCTGCCCATACTCTGCCCATACTATGCAATACTCTGCCCATACTCTGCAATACTCTGCAGTACTCTGCCCATACTCTGCAGTACTCTGCCCATACTATGCAATACTCTGCCCATACTATGCAATACTCTGCCCATACTCTGCAGTACTCTGCCCATACTATGCAATACTCTGCCCATACTCTGCCCATACTATGCAATACTCTGGCCATACTATGCAATACTATGCCCAAAGTATGCAATACTCTGCAGTATTCTGCCCATACTATGCAATACTGTGCCCATACTATGCAATACTGTGCCCATACTATGCAATACTGTGCCCATACTATGCAATACTCTGCCAATACTCTGCCAATACTCTGCCCTTACTATGCAATACTCTGCCCATACTATTCAATACTCTGCAATACTCTGCCCATACTATGCAATACTCTGCCCATACTATGCAATACTCTGCCCATACTATTCAATACTCTGCAATACTCTGCCCATACTATGCAATACTGTACGAATTGTTTTTTCTAAACTAAAACCTCGTTATTCATGTTTAATTGCAGTGTTGGCACTTTGAAAAAAATAAGTCGTTTTGGTTTGCAGTTTGGGCACTCGGGCTCAAAAAGGTTCGCCATCACTGGTTTAGGGGTTTCCGGAGGTAGATGGCCCAAAGAACTGTAGAGACTGACACTGGATCCACTCTGGGATTTTTATTTGCAAAATAGTAGACAAAACACAGTCTATCAATAAAGGATAGAGGGTATAGATAGGAAATCCAGGTACTCTTGGAACTGCATGAATCTCTCACTATAGCATCCAGAGAATAGCCATTCGCAACTGGATGTCACAGCTATCGGATAAATATTACAGCTATCGGATAAATCTTCTCTCAGTAGATCTAGCAGCCGATAACCTATTTCGATAGAGCAAAGTCTAGTCACAGACTTGGTTGTAGAACTTGTAAATGAAAAGTCTCTGCCGCAGACTTGGTTGTAACTGAAGGATAAATGAACTAGTAGAACCCTCGTACGGTACCAGTATCTTCCAGCCGGTCCGGCGATACCGTACGAGTGTGGATTCACTTGTTGTCTTTCAACTTGGCTTCCAGGCTCTTACCGAGACACCAGCCTTGTGCGTGGCCCACTTCTGAAGAGTCCTCCCCTGGTTGCGTTCTCAGTTGCTGGGCCTCTCCAAAGACGAGACGGCACCGGACCACCTTGGAATCCTCCTTCTGACCCGTACACACGATCGGACCTAGTCTGGCGGACAAACCGCCGGACTTTCCAGCGGGGCTTCACCGGACTTTCCGAGCGTGTGACTTGCCCACACACGCCCGGACTTCTCCGGCAGACAATCCGCGGGAAAAAAGTCCGCGGGACTTTTGAAAATGAACGGACTTGCCCACACACGGAGCAGTCCGTTCGGACTGGCGGCATTCACTGCCTTCGCTAGCCCCGTCTACCTGAAGTCACATGCTAAATGAACGGACTTTCCGATGATCGTCAAGTCCGTTCATTTCCAAAAGGCCGGCGGACTAGCATACTAACGGCGGGATTGTCCGCCGGACTGCCAAGTTCACCGGACAATTTTAAAACAAAACTTAAAACCTAGTCCGCCGGACTTTTGGCGCCAAAAAGTCCGCCGGCGCCCACACACGGGGGGATTGTCCGGCGGACATTCCTGCAGGAAAGTCCGCTAGTGTGTACGCTGCATTACAGTTACTGTGCCTCGGGCTATCCAGCCCCGAGACTCGGAAAAGGATGGATCCGCACCCCAGGCCATGAGGGCCCCTGAGGGCTGGTCAGGAGGACCAGGACCAAACAGACAGAAAGATCTTCTGGACCGGAACCCCGAATCACGTGATCTCAGCACCTTAAGTACCCTCTCCCAGAATTCCCAGCAAGATGACACACTCACTGGTTGGTTCCCGAGAGAGATTGGCACCCAATGCGTCCAACTGGACCGCGTTCTTGTGCTTGCCAGAGGTAACACCGGCACCTTTGGCCAAGCAGAACACAGTGCAATCCAGCCAAACTGATACTGAGACCATAATTTAGAACAATTAACCCCAAAACCCAACTGTGGTTTCAGGAACATGAAATTTGCAAATCATATGGCGCGTGCTCATCTGGAGCCCCGCGCTACATAAGTAATTCGAAGTATGTATGTGTTACTAACTCCAAAAAAAGTTCCTCCTGACTTCCTGTTAGAGGGTGGCCACATTTGTTCTCTATGGTCCCACTGGATGTAGGAACGTAGCCACCCTCTCCTTGCTCCCTAATGTGAAGGACCAATGGACTACTGGAATATGCATAGAGCAGTGCACATGAACTAAAATATTAAAATTACACAATGGAAATTGTAAGTGGACAGTGCACCCGGTGTTCTCTTAAAGCTCAACTCGGGGGGGCTCTGGGCTTCCCCTTTCTGTGGCCCTTCTTTTTTTGATGACCTTTTTCGGATGTCTATTGGCCCTCCTTATCTCCTGGTGGTAAGTGGTCCTGGGTAATGACATTATGACATCAGCAGCGCTCTCTGCATCCTAATACGATGAGCGCAGGGCGCTGTGGGCCGAGCCGTGACCCCCCACACTCACTCTTTGCATAGGGCTTGTTCACACCAGGTCCATTGATCTGCAGTGTAAACGCCAGGGCACACGCAAGGCTTGATTTAAGTCAAATTTTTTAAGCACTTAAGGACCGAGCCTCTTTCTGAGATTTGTTGTTTTAACTTAAAACTGTTTTTTTTTTTGCTAGAAAAATACTTAGAGACCCTTAAACATTATACATTTTTTTTCTAACACCCTAGAGAATAAAATGGGGGTCGTTGCAATACTTTCTGTCACACTGTATTTGCGCAGCGGTTTTACAAGCAAACTTTTTTTGGAAAAAATACACTTTTTTGAATAAAAAAAAAAGAAAACAGTGAAGTTAGCCCAAATTGTTTTTGTATATTGTGAAAGATAATGTTACGCCGAGTAAATTGATACCCAACATGTCACGCTTTAAAATTGGAATGGCGACAAACTTTTACCCTTAAAAGGTGAAGTTTAAAAAATTCTACAGGTTGCATGTTTTGAGTTACAGAGAAGGTCTAGGGCTAGAATTATTGCTCTCGCTCTACCGATCGCGGCAATACCTCACATGTGTGGTTTGAACACCGTTTTCATATGCGGGCGCTACTCGCTTCTGCGTTTGCTTCTGCACGCAAGCTCTTTTTTTTTTTTTTTTATTTATTTTACCTTTTATTTTAATTTTTTACACTGTTCTTTTAAAAAAAAAAATTGTCACTTTTATTCCTATACAAGGAATGTAAACATCCCTTGTAATAGAAAAAAAGCATGACAGGACCTCTTAAATATGAGATCTGGGGGTCAAAAAGACCTCAGATCTCATATTTGCACTAAAATGCAATAATAAAAAAAAATGTCCCTTTAAGAGCTATGGGCGGAAGTGATGTGTTGACATCACTTCTGCCCAGCAATGATATGGAGACGGGTGGGGGCCATCTTCCCCTCACTTGTCTCCATACCCAGCATAGAACAACATCTGATTGCCTCCGCTGCTGCCGACGGCTCTGGGCACCGGAGCGTGGACGATTAAAAGTGCTCTTGCGGCGAATCCGCTGCAGAGACCACTTTTATCTTGGAGCGGACCGCACCACTGAAGAAGAGGATGCCAGGTTTATGGCAGCTAGCTGCTGCCATAACGACGATATTCCTCTTTAAAGTACCGACGTATAACGACGGTGGGCGCTCCGGAAGTGGTTAAAGAGCAACTGTCATCTCTGTCCTGCAGCAGCTCCTCCTCTGGCCCGCTGTTGACTCACCGACAGTTCTATTCACTTTAATGGAGCGGCTGGTGATGCGGCAGTGAGACAACAAGGTGAGGGACGTGGCGGCAGCAGGGTGAGTGGATGCCCGCTAACAGGCGCCGCCACAATGTATCTGAACTGACAGGTGCTCTTTAAATGTAAGGACTTATTCTTGCTGGTAGTTAGAATCTTTAATATTTGCAAACAAAATGAAGGTTTCCTATTTAGACGAATAAGCTGTCAGGTTAGTAAAACAGCGATATCAGAACCGATTCAATCATACAGTTTGTAGTGAACATAGATTTGCAAAACAATGGGATAAAGGAATATTCCTGAATTTTGTTTCATCTCATGATTACGGTGACATTGTGTGAATGCATCAATACAGTGCATGTTATCTCAGCTTGGATTCATTGAATGAGTTTACCAAAAATGTAAATATGAGAAATATACAGCCTTATGCTACATTAATAAGCTCCATTTCAGGCTGAATAAACTACTATAAATTATTATCGTACCTTGAATAGAAAACTATCTTTAGATCGATTTTTACTCCAAAAGCATTTTATTAAAATAAATTTCCCAGTTGACTCTGGGGGACGGTATGTTGGCAGTGCAGCGGCGTTGTCAGAAACCATGAAATCAGGCCGAGACAGAAGTACAGTTAAATCACACTTGTTTAATAATAAAAGTAAATAGAACAAACGTAGTCAAAACATAGCCAGAGTTCAGGAACCGGAACAGATAGTCAGACAAGCCAAAACGTCGGGGAGCCGGAGATGAGCGTAGTAAAACAGCAAACAGGATCTGGAGCCAGAAGGGATGTCAGCCGAGCAAGTCTTTTAACAGGAATGCAGGAGATGGTCTCTGTGATGTTGACCAAGGCGAAGGCAGAGCTCCTCTGGGCTGGATGGCTTAAGTAGGCAGGACTGACGAGCAGGATATCATCAACAGCTGAGCGGCCAGCTCAGGGAAGGAAGGGCTGAGCCCAGCCCTGACGGGCGTTTAGTGTCATGAAGGAGAGGCAAGTAGAAAAAAAAAGTAATTTTATTATTTTTTTTTTACAACAGCTTTATATTTATTTTTTTCAATTGAAGTAGAACTATGGCTTCCTATTTAAAAAAAAGTGCTGCGGTACTTGTATTTCCACTTAGTTGACCTTTAGACCCCCTGCAATGCCTCACCCAGGAGCCTGCATCTGGTCTCCATCAGTACATGGAAATGCAATTATTTTAGTAAATATAAACTGCTAAATACCTTTTCTCATCGGCAGTATATAGCAGTCTTGTGACTTCTATCAGTGTCTGGTTAAAGCTTATAGGAGGAGTTTTCATTCTCCTCTGACGGTTCTATGAGGCTGCATGACCCCTGACCCTCTGTCTGGACAGAGCTGATTTGCCCTGTGCTGATCACATGCACCCACCCAAGCAAAAAAAAAAACCTCTTTGCACATGCTAAGTTTGGTGTGTATTGCTAGAGTGCCTCCAAGGCTCTGTTTTGTCAGCAGATGGATTAGGGACAGTGGAAGAAGGGGAGGATCAGAGAAAACCGGATCAAACCACCTTTCTACACAATGCAGAGGATTAACCCCTTAGATTCCACGGTGTGTATAACAAGCATGCTTTCCTGCATATACACACTGATTTTTACTGTTGTAGGTTTAGTAAAACTTTAATACTGTCACTGAAGTAAACCTCATGCAGCTTTCTGTGATGGGGTGACAACAATGCTGCATGGCTCCTAAATTCAAAGCAGTGTTGTCACCCTCATGTAGGCTGCACCTTCTTGTGCTGCAGCAGGAAAAGACTTTGGATGTGGGGTGTCTGTCACATGTACCTTGTCAATTGGCACCTGGCCACACCTAGTCCTGCCCACTGCTGTGTTTTCCACTGTAATCTGCAGTGTCTGGGAGGGGGAACATGTGAGACACAAATGAAGGAGGAATGGGTCACTCTGGATTTTTTTTTATTTTGTTTTCTTCTTCTGCTTCATATAACTGGATTTTGGACCTGATCTGACCTTGAACGTGGGTCCGATATGCTTTATGTGAGCTATGTAGGGCTACTAACAAGTCTTTAGGATGTGTGGAGTTCAGAAATTGCAGTAATAAACACTGAGGAGGTGGGGAACTGTGCGTGAGCTATGGCAGCTGCCAGGGTGGAAAGAAATCAGACTTTGGGGTGTGACAGGAATCACTTTGGCTGGGGGGCCCATGGAACCCAGAATCCCTTGGAGAGGTTGGGAAACCCTTGTTTCAGCTCCCATGCACCTCCTATGTCTATGTCTCGAAAACCTCCCACACTCCGCTTGAGTGCTTCCGTCATATACCGCTTCCTCCAGTCTGAATATAGATATTATATACTATAGCCACATATTACAACCAAGAACTAGGCAGGACTCGTTTGGCTGCAAAGATGGAACTGTTTATTTGAACAAGAATAGAGCCTTTTATACACTTGAGAAGGAGGTTCCCCCTCCTGATCATATTACTTTAACAATACAAACTGTAGCCAGAAACGTAAATTAACATGAGCTAATTAACTAGTCATTTTACCAGCCTAGGTGACTTAGAGGTCTGACCTTTAAGGTCAGACTTACCGTCTTCTGGCTCAGAAGACACAATGAATGAATGACTTGTATAGCGCTACCTATGCGAACTGAATCGCCTCAGGGCGCTTTTTGCCACTGGTGTCCATCTGTGGTATAGTGCGGTCCTTGCCCTGTGGGGTCCCGACACGCTTACAAACACACATACAACATACACATATTTGGCCAATTTTATGGACAGGATCTAATTAACCTACCAGCATGTCTTTGGAGTGTGGGAGGAAACCGGAGTACCCGGAGGAAACCCACGCAGGCACAGGGAGAACATGCAAACTCCAGGCAGAAGGTGCCGTGGTCGGGATTTGAACCAGCGACCCTATTGGTGCTAGGTGAAAGTGCTAACCACTACACCACTGTGCTGCCCAGTATACACATTATCATATGTATAAACACGGAACACCTTCACACAATAGCAGGAGCACCCAGTAGCAGACAGACTGGCTCCTACATTGAAGACCATGAAATCAATATTTAAGCAATGCTTTGATTAACCGGGGATTGCAGATGGCATGGCAACAGTCTACAAAACACTTACAACAGGGGTGCCCAACCAGTGGCCCGGGGAGCCCTCTGATGTGGCCCGCAACCTCCTGCTCTGGGAGGCTGGTTGGCAAGCCCAGATCACGGGTTCCCGACCCGGCATCCCAGAGCATCAGTGTTGTGAAAGAGGATCTGTCCCCTTCCATCTGGGCGGATCAGGGCCCATAGAGTAGAGTGGGCTGTGTCCGTGTCCGCTCTGCATATGCGGAGTGTACACGGACCTGTCATCCGCCCGCTCCGCTCATTGTGGCCCACGACCGGTTACCAAGTCACTTAAGTGGCCCTTGCTCTTCAAAAGGTTGGGCACCCCTGACTTACAATGTTCCATCATTTTTCTCAGTCACCCTGTGCCCCTAATAGACACAGGGTTACTTAGACATAGGAGGTGCATGGGGAGCTGAAACAAGGGTTTCCCAAGCTCTCCAAGGTATTCTGGGTTCCATGGGCCCCCAGCCCAAAGTGACTCCTGTCACATGGGGGACCTCCGATCTCTGGAGCTCAATTACGAAGTGTACTACTTGGTGTAAGTGGCGTTTAAATAGCGGGGCCAGATATAAATCTTTTTACAAGCTTTTATAATTGGAAAAAACATTCAGGCTCTTGCATAGGCCCAACCATGACTGGTACTCCTTGAGGTCCAATTTGTCCGGCTGTAGATCTGGTACTAGTGAACCCTGAGGGGTTAAGATGGAGGATGCCTGGCCTGGATTTCGGGAACACAGAGATGGCTCAGCTGTCCTGATGATTGATAGATAAATCCCTTCTTGTTTAATAACTAATGAGAGGAGGACAGGAGAAAGCCGCATCGCAGATTACTACAAACCCAGCGGCAGCAGAACGGACTGATGGCTATCAGACTTAATAAAAGAAGACAGGAGGCTCTCTGACAGATAAGTGTGATCGGACTGGACTCCGGTCACCAGATACAGACAGGGTGAGCTCCTCGTATCAGTCCCTGGGGAAAAGTTTTTATTAAACTTTTTCATGAGAAATTACTGATGGCCAGAGCAAGATTTGCTGCAATGTGACTTCATATTATAAAGAGAGACGATAGCCTTACATCCAGTTTTTAATTCATTTTTAAAAAGAATTGTGTTTTAGAGTACAGCTAGTGTAGGTATCCTTACTCTATCTTTATAGCTATCTTTATATTGTCTTGCTGCCATCATTGAGATTGGAATAATATAAATAAAGGGTTAAACATCAGAATGCTCTATGGCTGTGTCTATCCGATACTTATAGCAGCGCTCAGCGATGATTTTTCAACTAGATTTGAAAAATTGTGCGTATATATGAACGTGGGTATATATATATATATAAAAAAAGGGGGGTAAACAAAGGTCAGGAAAGTGCACCTTTAAATACACCTTACAGAGTGAAAAATACCTTTAAATTACGCCTTAAAATGTGCATGAATTGATAAATCAAACGTGCACGTGAACAAATAAATAAATGAATAAATAAATTGCACTGCGTGTCTTCATAAACAAAGAGTCCGCGTGATAAACAAATGATCCTTCAATCTGCTGGATCGACAATATGGCAATAGTGACAGTTCAAATAAACATGCGACAATCTGATTCTGCGTGGGTATTCCGTGAGTGATCCAAAACCTTCCACCTTAGATATCACCGTGTTTAGAGGGTTTTATCCCCTTTTGGGGGTACACTCACCAGAAGTATACTTAAATAACGCCTGTAGTATTTAGACCATGCGGACCTTCTCCACCAGCATCAGCTACGGATTTCGCCAGCACGTACAATACAACCAGACCATCAACCTCCTTCTCCAGTGTTATTCAGTCGTATCTCCCTCAACGCAGTTATTAAAGTTGTGAATGAAAATAAACATGGGGCCACATAGCGTAATATTGCTAAAAATTCATTTATTGAAACAATTTCCCCTAAAACATAAAAATTCCCCCTAGTGGGTTAAGCGTACCAGAAATGGTTAAAATTGCAGCATTTGGTTAAATGTAGGAGCGATACTGTGCCTGCTCTATAGCGCCGGATATGGAGCCTTTTCCGATTCTCTGAAGGAGAGAGAGTGGCGTCCTTCCTGTCCGGACCCGCTGGAGCGCACCGTGGACCGCAAACGTATGACGTCACTTCCTGTTGACCTACGTCCTGACGCGTTTCGTCATTTCCGACTTCTTCTCGAGGGCGTAGGTCACCAGGCAGGAAGTGACTTATAAATACACTAAAGGGTGAGACGCACATCCAATCAGGAGGCCGATCTACACCGCAATGGGCGCCGACATAATGGAGTCATGTTGTCAGCGCTAGAGGCCCACTGCAGACAGTATCAGCGCGATGTAGCATCAACACCCATGTAATCTGAACAACAATGTTACGTTCTAATACCAAAATAAATACATAACCATGACAGTCCTCTCATACAGCATAAAGAATGAATGACATTGGTGCTAGGTATTGCATCCTGTGGACCGGGTCATATGGGTGACTCATGAGCGCCAATCATCCCTGATTAGTAGTGTGCTGTGGGGACATGTATCTAGATACATATCCAATCGGCTGACAATACTTATATGTATTCATATATTCATCATATTGATGGTCACCTGTATATATTTTGGAATGTAATTTAATGTGAATATATCTGAGTCCAACAATAGAGACCAGAGTCACCCAGATTACCCTGTTCTGCATAGCTTATGGGATGTCATAAGAGTATGAATACATTATGCAGCTGGGCTATTCGGAAAAGGGTGGGCAATCACATATATATATATATATATATATATATATATATATATATATATATATATATATATATATATATATATATAGAAAATAGCGCACCGTAATGCCGCAATATAAAATGTCATATTTGATATACTACCACTATAAATATGTAGATTAATAAAACACCGTAAACAAAGAGTGAGTGTAATAAAAATATATTTTGAAATATATTTAAAAATTGTGTATTAAAAAGTGGGCAAGGACATACTGTTGTATAATAAATATGCATAAAAATGGGGACAACCATATATTTATATATAATATATTTAAAAATTATATATTAAAAATTAAAAAGTGGGCAAGGCCATGTGGTTGTGTAATAAATATGCATAAAAATGGGACAATACACTGGGCCATAGGTTAAGACATGGCACTGTGTATGTATGTAGTAAATCTATATTTTGTGGTATATGCCGGGATAGTTCTATATTAAAATTGCATAAAAAATAGAAAATAGAAATCAACATAGGACCCCAACTATGGCAGTGAGATATCCCATAATAAAAAGGGCACCCCCTATGTCGGTGGGATGCATGATGTCTGATTCCCATTGATAGTTTCTAATACTGTATGGCTTGTATTAATATTCCTTTGACATCCAGATATAATAAGGTCAAGGGTCTGGCATATAATCTCAAATATACCTCATGGGAGCTATACAATATGCGACATGGGAGATGTGCTGGAACTTCTAGGTGCATTTGTTGTATGGTGGATGCGTGTAGTTTGATATAAAGTTACGTGTCGCTTATAAAGCAGTTTATATCTAATTCTATGTTTAAACCTTTTGGAGAAAGTACATCCACCAAATAAATCCACTGGGTCTCCCGTTTTGACAATTCTCTCACCATATGCATGCCCCTCCAATGGGGTGATACTTGCTCAATGCCCCAGAATTGTAACCCTTTGGGGTCCATGTCGTGTTTCATTTTAAAATGTAATGAAACGTTGTGGTCCCTAAAGCCAATTTTTATATTATGAATATGTTCCGCTATGCGTACTCTTAATAGCCTCTTTGTACGGCCTATATAGATGAGTCCGCATGGGCATTTTAGAGCATACACCACGTGAGTGCTGTTACACGTGATGAACTGTTTAATTGTAAAACTGTTATTGTTTGATGTGGATGTGAAGTTTTCCAATTTTCTAATTGGGCAGGACACCTCTCGACAAGCCTTACATTTCCTACACGAGAAAAAACCATTTTGATCCCAAAATGTGGGCGTTTTTTTTGGAGGATCGATAACCTTTTTCACAATTTTGTCTCCAAAGTTGGGTGCTTTTCTGTAAATAAATTGAGGGGTTGGAGGTAAGGCTGTCGTCAGTCTTTTATCCAAGAGTAAAATGTGCCAATGTTTTTTAAAAATCCGTTCAACTTTCTCATATTGGCCATGAAAGCCCGATATGAACGACCACTCTGGATTATGTTTTTTTGGCGGTGCCAATTCCTTATTCTTTTCTTCCATTATTGAGGGTCTTGGTATTTGATTGACTTCTTCAACAATTTTCTGTAGTTTTTTGGGGTTGTAGCCTCTCGCTTCAAACCTCTCTGTTAGGATTTTTGATTGCTCGATATATTGTGTGTCCTCAGAGCAGTTTCTTCTTACCCGCATTATTTGGCCCTTGGGAATATTTTTTAGCCAAAGTGGGTGATGTGCGCTTGTTGTTGGTAAGTAACTGTTGCGGTCAGTTTTCTTAAAATATACTTTCGTTTCCAATGTGTTATTTTTTCGATAGACCGTGACATCTAAAAAATTAATTTCGTTAAAAACCCAAACAGATGTTAGTTTGATGTTATTATTGTTATTGTTCAAATCTTCTAAAAATCTCTCCAAGCTAAAATGGGATCCTGCCCAGATAAAAAACAGATCGTGGATAAAACGTTTATAAAATAACAGTTCTGGTCGCCGGTTGTTAAAAATAATCTTGTCCTCCCATTCGGCCATGAATAAATTTGCGATACTTGGGGCAAACTTGGCCCCCATGGCCACTCCTCTCTGTTGGGTGTAAAAATTTCCTCCATACCAAAAGTAGTTGTGCGATAAGCAGAAATCCAGGGCGTTTCTTAAAAATACTTTTTGATTAAAAACTAAATCCTCTTGTTTACTCAATGCCCAATTAAGGGCTAACAGAGCGTCATCGTGTTGTATAATGGAATATAATGAGGAGACATCTGCCGTAACGAGAATGATTTGTTCCGTATTTTCCAAGTTTACTTCCTGTAGGGTGTTCAGGAAGTTTTTTGTATCCCTTAGATACGATTTTGTTTCTCTTACGCTTTTTTGTAGGTAGGTGTCAAGATATTGGCCTAATCTGGACGACACAGAGTCAATGCTATTGACGATCGGTCTTGCGGGAGGGTTACTTGGATCCTTGTGGATTTTTGGAAGGGTGTAGAGTGTAGGTACACGACTACTTGTGGGCAGTAGGTATCTTTTTTCTTTACTGGATAGAACTCCTGTGCGAGAGCCCATCTCTATCAAATTTTCAAGATGTTCTCTGTAATGTTGAGTGGGGTCCTTTTTGAGTGTGTTATAAGTTTCTTTATCCGATAACATCTCCTCAATTTGTCTGTGGTAAAAGTCTTTAGTGAGTAAGACTACCCCTCCGCCTTTATCAGCTGGTCTCACTATTACATCTTTACGCTGTTCCAGGAGTTTTATACCTTCTTCCACGTGTTTCACGTTCAGTTCCTTTTTAGGTTTCAGAGTCTCAAGGTCGTGTAATACTAATCCTTTAAATACCTCTACATGGTGGTTGGGGTTGTTGGGTGGATTGAATAATGACTTATTCTTCAAACCACTGTTGATGATTATTGGCTTCTCATTGACGGATGTTTGTTTTGCACTGCTTGTTATTTCGTTGGTTGTGGCATTACCTAAGAAATACTTTTTTATATTTAATTTTCTGATATACTTGTGTATGTCTATATAGACACTAAATTTGTTGATTGGCTTCCTCAGACCACGTTTTAGCCCCAAATTTAAAATATTCAGTTCTTTGTGGGTCAGAGTAGCTTGTGTTAAATTAAAAATACCTCCTACTCCGACCCTCTTCTTCTTTTGTTGGATTTTGGTTCCTGCCCTGCACCCTCTGTACTTTCTTTTTTCGGTGGTAGTGGTATATACTCTTTGGGTTTTCGTTGGTAGTCCACTATTTGGTTGTATTCTCTGTACTGTTCCTGCGTCGGCGGATTTTTTGGAAGATGTGGAGGGTTCCTTGGATAATGAGGAGGTTGGGACTGCATCGGAGGACGTCCCCTTGCTGCCATCATTGTGTAATAAAACTGAAAATAGCAAGGGCTAGTTTTTGAGTTGGACAGTCAGAGCTGTGTTGCATTATACCGGCCTTTCTCAACCTTCTTACCCCAGAGGAACCCTTGCAATAATTTCTTAAACTGCTGCTAAAATGAAATAATTGGCGGTCAGTGGGAAGAATGTCCCTCACATTGGTGGTCAGTGGGAAGAATGCCCCTTACATTGGTGATCAGTGGGAAGAATGCCCCTTACATTGGGGGTCGGTGGGAAGAATGCCCCTTACATTGGGGGTCGGTGGGAAAAATGCTCCTTACATTGGGGGTCGGTGGGAAAAATGCTCCTTACATTGGGGGTCGGTGGGAAGAATGCTCCTTACATTGGGGGTCAGTGTTAAGATTGCCCATTACTTTGAGGGTCAGTGGGAAGATTGCCCATTACTTTGAGGGTCAGTGGGAAGATTGCCCATTACTTTGAGGGTCAGTGGGAAGATTGCCCATTACTTTGAGGGTCAGTGGGAAGATTGCCCATTACTTTGAGGGTCAGTGGGAAGATTGCCTATTACTTTGGGGGTCAGTGGGAAGACTGTCCATTACTTTGGGGGTCAGTGGGAATAATGCCCCTAAGATTTGTGATTCAGTGGGAAGATTGGCCCTTACAATGGGGGTCAGTGGGAAGAATGCCCCTTACAATGGGGGTCAGTGAGAAGAATGCCCCTTACAATGGGGGTCAGTGGGAAGAATGCCCCTTACAATGGGGGTCAGTGGGAAGAATGCCCCTTACAATGGGGGTCAGTGGGAAGAATGCCCCTTACAATGGGGGTCAGTGGGAAGAATGCCCCTTACAATGGGGTTCTGTGGGAAGAATGCCCCTTACAATGGGGGTCAGTGGGAAGAATGCCCCTTAGATTTGGGGGTCAGTGGGAAGAATGCCCCTTAGATTTGGGGGTCAGTGGGAAGAATTCCCCTTAGATTTGGGGCACAGTGGGAAGAATGCTCCTTACATTGGCGGTCAGTGTGAAGAACGCCCCTTTAGATTTGGGGGTCCGTGGGAAGAACGCCCTTAGCTTTGGGGGTCAGTGGAGAGAATGCCCCTTAGATGTGGGGGTCAGTGGGGAGAATGCCCCTTAGATGTGGGGGTCAGGGTGAAGAATGCCCCTTAGATTTGTGGGGTCAGGGTGAAGAATGCCCCTTAGATTTGGGGGTCAGTGTGAAGAATGCCCCTTAGATGTGGGGGTCAGTGGGGAGAATGCCCCTTAGATTTGTGGGGTCAGTGGGAAGAATGCCCCTTAGATTTGTGGGGTCAGTGGGAAGAATATTTCCCTTTTTTATAGAGAGCTAACAAATTAATTGGTGTCATGCAGCTGGCTCTGCCAAGTTGGATTAGACTTAAATTATGGATGCATCATCAGATGGGAGGTCAGTTAGCCACAGCTCAGTTAACCCCTAGCAACTTTTGGAGGAACCTTGGCTGAGAATGGCAGCATTTTACACTATCGGTCCAACACTGAACTTGATATCAGCACGTGGTGATCACATATTGTGCTTCTGCTCTTTCATTGTCCTGGCCTGTAATCACCTGAAAACTCTGCATTCCTAACTGTAAAAGAGGTCTCTTTTGTAGGGTTGGAGATTGCGCAGGACTGACTCAATTGATGGCGAGTCAATGTTTAGGTGGTGGTTGGGGCAGATTGGAAGGGTTTTCTTCCAATATATTCTGCCCAGCTACACTGGAGGGAGGTGGCAAGCCCTTTTTGGGGGCTTGGGCAGCTGCCTCTGGGTTCAGCCTTGAGGACTATTTTGCGTTTACTAGTAGAGGTAGGGAGTGCCCGATATCCAATGGAATGCAAGTCGAGAGGTGGATGTGTAGTTGTTTATTGAATGTAGCAACAAGTGATCAAGCCAACGCGTTTCTGGGAAAAAGCCTCCCCTCTTCATCAGGGCTGCTGCTATTTGTTGACGGTAAATATTGAAGGATCCCAAATGAGGGTGTCTGTGCTACCAGGATCGGTATGATCTGTGTTTGCAGTGGCAGCATAGAGCAAACTGTAAAAGAGAGTGGCGTCAACCCCTTCATGATGTGTGGCGGGGTACTCCATATGACTGACAGTATGTGGATCCCCCCTCCATATGACTGAGAGATGTGCTTCCAGTGAAGGACACTGGTAATACTACGGCACACAAAGACTTTTTTTAGACTATTGTGTGCATTCAACCTTCTGGTAACAGTATGGGGAAGGTCTTGACTGTACCCCAGAGCTTCATAAAGACCTGGTTTGACCAGTTTGGTGTGGAGGAGCTTGCGTGGCCTTTAGAGTTCTTACCTCATCCCTACTAAACAGCTTTAGGAGGAGCTTGAGTGGCCTTTAGCGTTCTTACCTCATCCCTACTAAACAGATTTTGGAGGAGCTTGAGTGGCCTTTAGAGTTCTTACCTCATCCCTACTAAACAGATTTTGGAGGAGCTTGAGTGGCCTTTAGAGTTCTTACCTCATCCCTACTAAACAGATTTTGGAGGAGCTTGAGTGGCCTTTGGAGTTCTTACCTTATCCCTACTAAACCGCTTTGGAATGAATTGGAACCCAGGTCTTCTCATCTAGCATCAGAACCGGACCTCACAAATGTTCCTCTGGCTGAATGGGTACAAATTCCCACAAACACCCTCCAAAGTCTTGAGGAGAGCTTTTCCAGAGGATTGGAACCAGGGGAACCACCTGTGTATTAGGCCCCATGCACACGTGACGCTGTTAAACGCGCGTTCAGAGGCAGTTGGACACTTATTTCAACTGCCCCTGAACGCATGCAATGTTATCCTATGTGTCCATGTACACAGTCTAGTTTTTTCCCGTTCTTATGCAGTTTAACCTCGTTTTTCCAGAAGCAAATAAATGGGTTCAGACACTTTGCTTTTCCACGTTTCAGACGCAAAACGTGGCACCCGTGTTTAGCTGCGTTTGCGTTTTATAAGCGTTTTTTAAAGGAACCCAATTTTTTGGACCAGAAAACTGAGAAATATGATGGTAAACCAAAAAAAATACAAAAAAAATGGTTTAAAATGTGGTAATTACTTTAGATAGTTCATAGAGCATATATACTCACTCTAGTTTTTTTTAGGTAGCTTAGACAATGAGGAATGCCTCCACTTCTTTGCCCCCAACCCTTCATCCAATTTCTAATCTAATCAGTGAGTCCACCTAGTCTGACCAAAGCATAGCAATGTCTTTTTTTCCACAAAGAAAAACCTGCATACCAATGTCTAGTCAGCCCCAACCCCCCACCATGTTTGTGAAATATCCGACGGACATTCGCTGTGCCATCAACGGATGGGTCCAATATCGACGAGCTCTGACTCTGGACCTCTCACGCAATTTGCGACGACGTTGCTGCCTCATCAAGAGCAACATCAGGAGCATTTCCTGACATATATTCAATGTGGGATCGATTTCCAACAAAAAAACACAGAAAGCGGCAAATGCAAGTGTACAACTGCTCTCTCTGCTGCTGCGGCTCACTGTGATCAAAATGGCAGAAATAGTTAATAATACATGCTTTCTGAGCTTGGGGAGGGTCTATATGATATCTTTACAAATGCTTATAGAGGCAAGCGCGGCTAAACGCGGTATGAAAACGCAGCAAAACGTGTGTTTTTAAACGCAGGTTTCTGCTTTTCAAAACATGTGTTCAGCAGAGTTTGCATCGGCGTCTCGTGTGCATGGGGCCTTAATGTTCATAATTGTGTAATGGGATGTTCAACAATCTCATCAAGGTGGGTTCGATGGGTTTCAACAGACATTTGGCTTTATAATGCAAGTGAATCGCAGAAGCAGCTGAACAGAATCTAAAATATTTTTGAACTTAACCGCTTCCCGACCGCCCACTGTATATTTACGTCCTCAGAATGGCACGGCTAGGCAAAAGGACGTACGGTTACGGCCCCTTTAATTGCCTAGCCGTGGGGTCGCGGGACCAGCGGACCCGATCGCCGCTGGTGTCCCGCGATCGGGTCACAGAGCTGAAGAACGGGGTGAGGTCTGTGTAAACAAACCTCTCCCCGCGCTTCCTACACTGCCTGTCACTGATCTCCTGTTCCCTGTCATCGGGAACAGCCGATCAATGACGTCAGCCCCGCCCCCTAATGTAAAAAAACACACACACGTCACACTAACTCCTCCCCACCCCCTAGTGGTTAACTCCTTCACTGCCAGTGTAATTTACATAGGAATCAGTGCTCTTTAAATAGCACTGATTTCTGTATAAATGACAATGGTCCCAAAAATGTGTCAAAAATGTCCGATGTGTCCGCCATAATGTCGCAGTCACAATAAAAATCGCTGATCGCCGCCATTACTAGTAAAAAAAAAAAAAAAATATTAATAAAAATGCTATAAAACTATCCCCTATTTTGTAAACGCTATAACTTTTGCGCAAACCAATCAATAATCGCTAATTGTGATTTTTTTTTTTACCAAAAATATGTAGAAGAATACGTATCGACCTAAACTGAGGAAAAAATATGTTTTTTTATATATTTTTGGGGGATATTTATTATAGCAAAAAGTAAAAGATATTGCATTTTTTTCAAAATTGTCGCTCTATTTTTGTTTATAGCACAAAAAATAAAAACCGCAGGGGCGATCAAATACCACCAAAAGAAAGCTCTATTTGTGGGAAAAAAAGGACGCCAATTTTGTTTGGGAGCCACGTCGCACGACCGCGCAGTTGTCAGTTAAAGCGACGCAGTGCCGAATCGCAAAAAAGGGGCCTGGTCCTTTGGCTGCCAATTGGTCCGGGGCTGAAGTGGTTAAAGAAGGTCACATATGTAGGTTGGACTTTTCTGTGTAGCTGAAGTTGAGCTTTTAATGACCGGTCCCTTGCTGAAAGTTCATGTTTCTCTGCTGTCCTGGTGAAGCCCAGGAAATGTGTAATGATTGGAAATGGTAAATTTGGTTAATTTTATGAGCTGTGACGCAAATATGTGCCTCCTTCCAGTCTTGTGGTCTCACACCTAGGCGTCTTCTACACTCTATCACACAGCAGAAAGCTAAAGGCTTGAGGGTTTCAGGGATTTGTCCCATTTTGGTCAATATATTTGCATATCTTTTGTCTGGGCTAACATTTTTGTGATTAAACCAACCTTCGCAAGATGACTTCCCCTCTTAGTTGTCACCAAAACAAGTGTCCCCTTTGGAAGATTCCCCTTCGCCTCCTGTTCCTCAAACAACTCAACGATTTTTTATATTTCCTATCACTTTCTATCCTAATGACAATGGCCACCATGGCCGATAGAGGAAGCACATCTCCCGGCAGGACACTGACTGTAATAAAACAAATAATTGTTCTAACCCTTCACCACTCCATTTATATATATTTTTTTAAAGTTCTGCTTTTTTATATTTTGACTAAAGCCCCATACACACGCGCGGATTATCCGAGGACCAGGTCCGTCGGATCATGTCCGTCGTACTTTGTCCGATGTTGGTGTTGCGTACACACGGTCGGACAAAGTTGTCGGAAAATCCGATCATTCTGAACGTGGTGACGTTTGTTGCGTACGACGGGACTACGTAGAGGCTAGTAGCCAATAGATTTGGTCTTGTAATGTGATCTGAGCATGCGTGGCACTTTGTCCGTCGGAATTCGATACACACGAACGGATTTGGTGTGATCGGACTTTGTTGTCGAAAAATCTATCCAGCAGGAGATAGGACTTTGTCCGTTGGACAATCCGACGTACACTGTCCGATGGTGCCTACACACGGTCGGATTTTTCGACAACATTGTCCGATAGGACAGAATCCATGCGAAAATCCGACCGTGTGTATGGGGCTTTATGTTTGTTTTGGGCTGAAGAGTTGTTATAAAAAAAAAAATGGTGTTGGGCTAAGATGCTTGAGGATCATTCTGAAAAAAGAAAATTACATTTTTTTTAAATTTCCAATCCCTTCTTTTTTTAAATTTCCTAATAAGTGATCCATGCCACTTCTCTTGGTATCCCACTCAATAGTGCCTGTGTGCAGGGGCGGACTGACCATTCTGCCACTCGGGCCCTTCCCGAGGGCCCCCGGGCCACTAGGGGGCCCCATCAGGGTTGCCAGCCTCAGTAAAACCAGGGACAGTATGTAAAAATCTGTGTTTTTTTACATCTGTTTCTGAAATGTCCCTTACCGACATCCTTTTGGTCTAAAAATCCAGAGATTATAGCTGCCCCACCTCTCCAGTACCTTCTCAGCCAATAGAAACATGTCTGTGTATACTGTGTGTACATGTATGTGTATACTGTGTGATTGTATACTATGTGGCCCCATAATCTCTGATTGCCTGGGGGCCCCATAATCTCCTATTGCCCGGGGGTCCCATGAGTTGTCAGTCCGCCTCTGCCTGTGTGTAGAGGCTGTTGTAAGCTTTGTAGAAAAGAGAGAGAGAGAGAGCAGCGCCGCTCTGAGAGTAGTGGGTCTGATTACAGTGGGAACTGTATGTGAAATTAAAAAGAAAGTATGTACTCACACTTTGTTTAAAAATATCAGGCACGTAGCGGTATCTTTATTTTGTCTGAAGTCCTCGGCCGTCCTCCGGTGTCATGGCTATGGTGGGGAAACGCACCCCGGTCCCTTGCGTCTCGTGGTTCCGAGGTGAGTGCGTCCCAGGATAGGCACGTCAGCAGGATTGATGACGTTGGTGGGCGTGGTTGGAAGCGCTCACGTTCGGAGCATCCGTGCTCCTTTATCAGGCGGTGTAAACAGCCGCAGCTTGTAGACACATATTTATAGTGGGTGAAGGGGGAGTGTGGGAGAAAAAAGGGGGCGGTATCTATCTTTATACTTTAAAAACTTTAAAATTGGCCAACGCTGATCATGTATTAGAAGTGTTGTGAGAAGTTTAAAAGGATCATTCATGTTTGGTAACATAATTTGTGCTGAGATGTTGTGACTGTTAAAAACGTTTATAGCACGAGCGGGGCTTTGTGCTGCTCCCTCTCTTCAGTCACAGCCCCGTAGCACAGCCGTCGCCAACCAGTGGTCCGTGGACCACTAATGGTCCATAAGAAAATTTTGGTGGTCCCCAGGGGTTCTGCCGCAAATCAACTTAGGTGGTGGATGAATGCCGCCCAATTCTCAATGCATGCTGACAGCCAATAGTGTCATTGCGCATGCATACCCGATACCTTCTCTGTAGTTTCGGCTCTTGTGAACTCAGAGGGAGGTGCCGGGAGTAGTGCAGAGAGCAGGAGGTGAAAGAGGGGGCTTCCATTGACAATGCTGATCAGACTGTGGGAGCTTGAGCACATGGTTGGATAAGGGGGTGGTGGAGGTTTTCATTACATAGTGACGTGATCACTGGGTCTATGTTCTGCTCTATACCAGTGTTTCTCAACTCCAGTCCTCAAGGCGCCCCAACAGGTCATGTTTTTTTAGGATTTCCCTCAGATGAAAAAGCTGTGGTAATTACTAAGGCAGTGAAACTGATTAAACCACCTGTGCAAAATAATGGAAATCCTGAAAACATGACCTGTTGGGGTGCCTGGAGGACTGGAATTGAGAAACACTGCTCTTTACAATGCAGGCAGATCATGGCTGGTGGGTGGGTGGGACGGCAGGGGGCTATACATTTAATTTTTTAATTTTTTCCTGAAAACACCACAGCCCCCCTGCCTCAGTACTCCCAAGATTCCTGATGCAAGTGGTGGGCTGGCTCTTGGGCAGATTCATGCAAATAATCAAAACGCCTTGAGGGGTGGGTGTCAGTCGGGAGGAGTGAACATTCCTAGGCAGGCTGTATTTGTGTTTGCTGAACTTCCGTTATTGAAAGAACTGCAATCCAATGACTGAAAGGGGTGGGCCAGGGACAGTGAGGCTGAGGAGGAAAGTACTAGATGATGCTGGATGTCCTCCAGCCAGGAAATGAGACGGGCTCCATCTGACTTGCTGGAGCTTCTAGTGCACATTCTCTGAACTCATTCTATCCTATCAATATCTCTTTTAAAATAAAAATTGTACCTGGCTTGTCACTGCCTTGTCCTTTTCTGGGGGTTCTGCTGCCATTTGATAACTTTTAAAACCTTCTCCTTCTCTTGTAGATAAATTCAACACGTATGTGACACTGAAAGTGCAAAATGTTAAGAGTACGACGGTGACGGTGAGAGGGGACCAGCCCTGCTGGGAACAGGACTTCATGTTGTAAGTGACATCTTCTACATTGTAACCTATGATGAGACTTGGACACACAGCTTACAATCTAATGTGTTATCTGCTAAACGGTATATATATATAATGTGTGTGTATATATAATGTATATGTGTAGCTTAGAGGTCTGCCTAAGGTCCTAAACCATCCATTCAATTTGTGTCCAAGCAGGTCCTCACACCACATGACTGTTGGTAAATCTTAATGAAATTGGACAATGTGATAATAGAGTGTGTGTGTGTGACTTTAGGGAGTGTGAAAGTCAAGCCTTAGTACACATGGGACCGAATGTCGGGTGGCATCGGCCAGTTCAGTAGAAACCAGCCAACATTCGGCCCAATGAAAGGATGTAGGGTTTAGTGACATAGGGTCTGTGTAGGATTGTGTAGGGTGTAAGAATGTTCTGTAGAATTGTGTAGGGTGGAAGGATGTTCTGTAGGATTGTGTAGGGTGGAAAGATTGGAGGGTTTGTGTGGGATGGTGGATGAATTTAGGGACTGTTTTTATAACTGTGTAGGGACTTTGTAGGTTGAAAGGATGTAGGGTTTAGTGACGTAGGGTCTGTGTTGGATTGTGTAGGGTGGAAGGGTGTAGGGTCAATGTTGGATTTTGAAGGGTGGTAGGGTGTAGGAACTATGTAGAATTTGTGTAGAGTGGAAGGATGTAAGGTTTGTGGGATGGTGGATGGATGTAGAACTGTACAGGGATGTCGGGACTTTGTAGGGTGGAAGGATGTAGGGTTTAGTGACGTAGGGTCTATGTAGGATTGTGTAGGAGGGAAGGATGTAGGGTTTATGTAGGATGGTGGATGGTTGTAGGGACTTCGTAGAGTGAAAGGATGTAGGGTTTAGTGACATACGATCTGTGGAGGGTATATGCAAGACTGTGTGGAGTGGAAGGATGTGGGGTCTTTGTAGGATTGTGTAGGGTGACAGGATGTAGGGCTTATGTAGGAGTGTGTAGGGCGGAAGGGTGGAGGGTTTATGCAGGACTGTGTGGGATGGAAGGATGGAGGGTCTAGATGGGACTGTGAAGGATGGAAGGTTTATGTAGGATGGTGGATGGTTGTAGGGACTGTCTAGAACTGTGCAGTTCTAGACAAGATGGCAGCGCCACGATGGGAGAGGGGACTGCAGCAGGAGCCGACACAGCGAGAGTGCTGGATGCCATCACAGCATGCCAGGAGGCTATCACATCCTGCCAAACTACCCTGACGGCAAGGATTGAAGAGGTATAAGTGGACATCTCTGGTGAGGCAGGACTTCCACGTCGGGAACCCTACTGTGCTTGCGCGAGGCCCCGCTCCTCTCCCCTACTAGCCTGGCAACAGAGGGAGGAGGAGGGAGCCCCGCCGTGATGTCACGCGGCCGCGGCCCGGACTCCCAGAAGTGGGAACAGGATAAATGTCTAAGACAGATATCCTGTCCCCCATCCCACCCATGAAAAGGTGCCAATTGTGGCATCGGAGGGGGACAAATGAGCGGAAGTTCCACTTTTGGGTGGAAATCCGCTTTAAATTGAGAGGATTATCTCAAAAGTTGAACAGCTGCCTCTAGTGGCGGTTTTTATGTGAGCATCAATAACACTCCATTCAAGTGCAGTTCAATGAGGCTAAAGTTCAGATGTAAAGCAGGATCCCCCCCCCCCCCCCCCTCTTCACAGGATATTAGGTCATAGTGGATAGCATGGCATCACAGGCATGTTTCCTAGCGGGAGGCTGGGGCAAGAGTAGACTCAGCAGTGTAGAGTCAAAGAAAAGGGATACAAAGAAGAAGATGTACTCCCCAATGCTCAGGGGCCTTAGAAGTAAAGAAGAGGCAGTCAGTGAGTAAATAGACCATGAAGGGAAGGTTATAGGGGTACTTGGCTGTGAGCGTCCCGCTGTTCAAGCCATAGACCCTACATCCTTCCCTTACCCGCAATGGCGGCAGCAGCACCCAACAGCTGATGGAAACATCAGCTGCAGTGCCAAAATCGCGGGATTCCAGGACAGGTAAGTGTCCTATTGTTAAAAGCCAGCAGCTGCAGTATGTGTAGCTGCTGGCTTTAATTTTTTTTTTTTTTTGGGCGGAACACCAATTTAACCTGTTGCAAGGAAGAAATTGGAACCCTCCAGTTATTTCAGGGACAGACCATCTTTTTATTATCCTCTATATGCTATTTGTCATGTTTGAAGCTCTTCCCGGCGGAAGACACCACACCAAATCACCGAAGAGCTCACTTCTTAGTCCTATGCTATGTTTCGTTAAACAGGGAAGTTTGGCCCTTCCTTACTACACTTGGGACCTGTGTTGGAACATATTGGTAGGCATGTTGACTCTTGCATCCTATCGACTCTTCGTATGTATGGGCCTATTGGTTTTAGTTAGTGCCCTTTGCACATTATGGCCTTTTTTTTATGCTTTTTTCACAGGTTGGACAATGTTCTACAATTGTTGGAAATTTGGGAATTATGCCCGCACAAGTTGGGGACAGTGCAGGGTGGGGAGGGAGGTTACGTATTATAAGTCGTTTAGACACATGCACATGCTTTACACGCAGGACAGAGAAAAATGGTACTGTAAAAAAATCAGATATGTTGAAAGTTTCCACCTTGCCCTTTATGTGCACACATATGCGAATTAGGAAGGGATCTGAGCACCCTGGAGCCTCCAAACTCTTTTTATTTGCCCTATGGCCCCCCTAACGTTCCTTACCTGGAATGTCCGGGGCATGAACAAGAAAATTAAAAGGACGGCTATTTTCTCTTTCCTTAAAAAACAACGAGCCGATATTATAGTACTGTTAGAAACACATACTGAAGGCCGATTAAAGCTAACTCTTAAACGCCCTTGGATAGAATGGGCATATCACTCCGTATACACCACCCACTCTCGAGGAGTTTCTATCCTTGTAGCAAAATCCACTTTGAGCTCTGGATTTCTTAGATTGACCCATTAGGCAGGTAGGTGTTTTTGCATGCAGCTTTTTATGGGGAACCAATTCTGCTACTGGCTTTTTATGCACCTCCATCATTTAAGTCCGCAATTTTGACCAATGGCTTTGGTTACATGGCACTGTACCCCTCAGTACCGGCGGTGTGGTTAGGCGACTTTAATATGACGCCTAGCCCCAGGCTTGACAAACACTATACGACCCCTCCACTGCAAACCCAACCTGAATGTACCCGAATTGCCAGACTTGTAGCTGACTTTAATCTTGTGGACACTTGGAGAGCTGTACATCCCAATGCCCAGGCCTTCTCCTTCACGCACCACTCCATATCCAGAATAGGTCTAATCCTCATCTCCAGTTCTCTCCTCCCCAGATTGCAGGATGCTGGCCTCTCCCCAAGAGTGCTCTCGGATCATTGTCCTTGTTGGGCCACATTAAAACAGCATCACAAATTAAACTACACTCTAGGATAGTTACGCAACTGCAATATGAAAAGTCTAAACGTAAATTGTTCTTCCATAAACAAAAATTATTTGAAAATGGGGAAGGGCTGGTAAACTTTTAGCTTACCTGGTGCACTGTGAGGAGAGACCTCCGGTGGTGATCTCCCTCCGATCCAGTGGAAACGAGCTAGCACTGCACTCTTTAGGGACGTTTTTGCCAAACTGTACACGTCCATGGTTTCGGATGACAATACAACCATGGAAGCTTTCCTCAATGAGGTACAGATTCCCTTGTCTAACCGAACAACAAATGACAGCATTAGAAAAGCCATTAACAGCAGAAGAGATAGAGATACAGAAAGGTGATGTGTAGGGTGGGAGGGGATTGAGGTCTATGTATGGACTGGGAGGTGATGTGTAGGGTGGGAGGGGATGTAGGTCTATGTATGGACTGAGAGGTGAGGTGTAGGGTGGGAGGGGATGTAGGTCTATGTATGGACTGCGAAGTGATGTGTAAGGTGGGAGGGGATTGAGGTCTATGTATGGACTGAGAGGTGATGTGTAGGGTGGGAGAGGATGTAGGGACTATGAAGGGGTGGAGGTCTATATATGGACTGAGAGGTGATGTGTAGGGTGGGAGGGGATGTAGGGACTATGAAGCGGTGGGGGTCTATGTATGGACTGAGAGGTGATGTGTAGGGTGGGAGGGGATGTAGGGACTATGAAGCGGTGGGGGTCTATGTATGGACTGAGAGGTGATGTGTAGGGTGGGAGGGGATGTAGGTCTATGTATGGACTGAAAGGTGATGTGTAAGGTGGGAGGGGATGTAGGTCTATGTATGGACCGAGAGGTGATGTTTAAGGTGGGAGGGGATGTAGGGACTATGAAGGGGTGGATGTCTATGTATAGACTGAGATACGATGTGTAGGGTGGGAGAGGATGTGGGGACTACTAAGGGGTGGAGGTCTATGTATGGACTGAGATACGATGTGTAGGGTGGGTGAGGATGTAGGGACTATGAAGGGGTGGAGGTCTATGTATGGACTGAGAGTTGATGTGTTGGGTGGGAGGGGATGTAGGTCTATGTATGGACTGAGAGGTGATGTGTAGGGTGGGAGGGGATGTAGGGACTATGAAGGGGTGTAGGTCTATGTATGGACTGAGAGGTGAGGTGTAGGTCTTTGTATGGACTGCGGGGTGATGTGTAGGGTGGGAGCGGTTGGAGGTCTGTGTATGGACTGCGGGGTGATGTGTAGGGTGGGAGTGGATGGAGGTCTACGTATTGACTTCGGGGTGATGTGTAGGGTGGGAGCGGATGGAGGTCTATGTATGGACTGCGGGGTGATGTGTAGGGTGGGAGCGGATGGAGGTCTATGTATGGACTGCGGGTGATGTGTAGGGTGGGAGTGGATGGAGGTCTATGTATGGACTGCGGGTGATGTGTAGGGTGGGAGCGGATGGAGGTCTATGTATGGACTGGTAGGTGATGTGTAGGGTGGGAGGGGATGTAGGTCTATGTATGGACTGCGGGGTGATGTGTAGGGTGGGAGTGGATGGAGGTCTATGTATGGACTGAGAGGTGATGTGTAGGATGGGAGCGGATGGAGGTCTATGTATGGACTGCGGGGTGATGTGTAGGGTGGGAGCGGATGGAGGTCTATGTATGGACTGCGGGGTGATGTGTAGGGTGGGAGCGGATGGAGGTCTATGTATGGACTGCGGGGTGATGTGTAGGGTGGGAGCGGATGGAGGTCTATGTATGGACTGCGGGTGATGTGTAGGGTGGGAGTGGATGGAGGTCTATGTATGGACTGAGAGGTGATGTGTAGGGTGGGAGCGGATGGAGGTCTGTGTATGGACTCCGTGGTGATGTGTAGGGTGGGAGGGGATGGAGGTCTATGTATGGACTACGGGGTGTTGTGTAGGGTGGGAGTGAATGGAGGTCTATGTATGGACTACGGGGTGTTGTGTACGGTGGGAGTGGATGGAGGTCTATGTATGGACTGCGGGGTGATGTGTAAGGTGGGAACGGATGGAGGTCTATGTATGGACTGCGGGGTGATGTGTAGGGTGGGAGCGGATGGAGGTCTATGTATGGACTGCGGGGTGATGTGTAGGGTGGGAGCGGATGGAGGTCTATGTATGGACTGAGAGGTGATGTGTAGGGTGGGAGGGGATGGAGGTCTATGTATGGACTGCGGGTGATGTGTAGGGTGGGAGCGGATGGAGGTCTATGTATGGACTGGTAGGTGATGTGTAGGGTGGGAGTGGATGGAGGTCTATGTATGGACTGAGTGGTGATGTGTAGGGTGGGAGCGGATGAAGGTCTGTGTATGGACTGTGGGGTGATGTGTTGGGTGGGAGCGGATGGAGGTCTATGTATGGACTGAGAGGTGATGTGTAGGGTGGGAGTGGATGGAGGTCTGTGTATGGACTGCGTGGTGATGTGTAGGGTGGGAGGGGATGGAGGTCTATGTATGGACTACGGGGTGTTGTGTAGGGTGGGAGTGAATGGAGGTCTATGTATGGACTACGGGGTGTTGTGTACGGTGGGAGTGGATGGAGGTCTATGTATGGACTGCGGGGTGATGTGTAAGGTGGGAGCGGATGGAGGTCTATGTATGGACTGCAGGGTGATGTGTAGGGTGGGAGCGGATGGAGGTCTATGTATGGACTGCGGGGTGATGTGTAGGGTGGGAGCGGATGGAGGTCTATGTATGGACTGCGGGGTGATGTGTAGGGTGGGAGCGGATGGAGGTCTATGTATGGACTGAGAGGTGATGTGTAGGGTGGGAGGGGATGTAGGGACTATGAAGGGGTGGAGGTCTATGTATGGACTGGGAGGCGATGCACCTCTGTGTAGGATGTTGGTTCTGTAGTCAGGAAGATCCAGCATTAAGTCTTGGCATACTCTTTATTATGTAAACCCTTTAGGGCACGATGTTGCCGGCTCTCTTCCTGGATACCAGGTTCATTGTTTTTGTAAATGGCATTCTTGAGTTGCGTGACTTTGTAGGCCATCTCATTGTTTGTACTCTGGCAATGACTTCACCGGAGTGGCTGGCATCCTTCATATTTACACACAACGTCAGCGGGGATTACGCCAGGCTTGTAAACACACCGTCCTATGATTGTATTGGCAGCTCTGCTGTTGCTCGTCATCTGGAGGCTCGTCATCTGGAGGCTCCAGTATATACACTGGATTCTTGTTACAATGGCACCTGAATGTAGATGGGATAGATTAGGCAAGTGAACATGTTGTCCCTGAAGTTGATAAAAGCAGAAAAAATATGCAAGTGTAAAAGATTTGAGTGACTTTGACAAAGGCCAAATTGTAATGGGTAGGCGACTGGGTCAGAGCTACTCCAGAACTGCAGCTCTTGTGGAATGTTCCTGGTCTGCAGTGGTCAGGACCGACCAAAAGTGATCCAAGGACGGAAAACCAGCAAACCGTCAACAGGGTCATGGGAGGCCATTGATGGGGGTGGGGAGTGAAGGCTGGCCTGTGTAGCAGGGCCATCTTAAGAGCATTATAGGCCCCCGGGCAATACAGTGCCCTGGGGCCCTGTCTACACGATCACGCGCGAATGCAAATGCAAATTATCAATAAGGCTATATATATTGGTACTTCCAACAAAATCAGTGTTTAAACATTAACACAATGTTTGGACAATATAACACGAGCTTGAAAAGCAAGAAATTGAAAAACAAGAAATTACAGATTGAAATCAGTACAAAAGCACTAATTATGTGTAAGCGGGAGATATTTGTAATCTGGCGGTGCTGGGGACTTCTGGTCACCCTAGGCTAGTGGCCAGCAGGGCCCGCAGGTCTGGCCAGATCCCAGCAGGACCAACAAGCTGCGGACCTGTGTCCTGCTGGCCACTGATCTGTGGGTCGTGCTGGGAGCTGGCTGCTGGCCACTGACCGGTGGGTCCTGCTGGCCACTGACCTGTGGGTCCTGCTGGGAGCTGGCTGCGGACCTGAGAGTCCTGCTGGGAGCTAGCCGCTGGCCACTGACCGGTGGGTCCTGCTGGCCACTGACCTGTGGGTCCTGCTGGGAGCTGGCTGCGGACCTGTGGGTCCTGCTGGGAGCTGGCCGCGGACCTGTGGGTCCTGCTGGGAGCTGGCCGCGGACCTGTGGGTCCTGCTGGGAGCTGGCCGCGGACCTGTGGGTCCTGCTGGGAGCTGGCCGCAGACCTGTGGGTCCTGCTGGAAGCTGGCCACTGACATGTGGGTCCTGCTGGGAGCGGACAATAGCCTATGGGTCCTGCTGGCCATTGTCTGTGGGTCCTGCTGGGAGCCGACCATGGCATGTGGGTCCTGCTGGCCTGTAGGCTGTGGGCAGCTCCCAGCAGGATTCACAGGCCTTGGGCAAGGTAAATGAGGTGTATGGGGGGGGGGGGGGGGGCAGATCGATGGGATGATTGATCCTGTGGGGGTGTCAGTGCCTCTCACCTCAGCTTGCTCGGAAGACTCAGTGCTCAGCAGCAGCAGGACAGGTCCTCTCTTCCTTCTTCTCCACGGCTTCCTCCAGTCCTGGGGGGTGGGTGATGTTGCTCCTGGCTACTCCACAATACTGTTACTGTACCACCAGCGGCGCGTCCAGGCCAGCCACGTCACGTGGTGTTTTTTTACACAGTGTCCAGCCAAGCAGGGGCAGGCAAAATATCCTGGAATCTGACCGCGGCGATGGGAGTTGTAGCACGCGGTAGGCTGGCTGCGCTGCTCTCCTCAGACTCACTCCACCCCCTGGGAGCAGGGATACTTGAGCACGCAGCCGCGGACTTCAACTCCCATAAACAACAACGGCAGCTGTCACGCTACGTCACCTGACAGACTGTCACTCAATAATGAGTCATTCAGCAACCATGGGCGGACGCTAGGACAGCCACGGCGCTGGCTGGCGGCCATTATTTCGGTTATACAAAACTATTACAGCACTTAAATTGGGGGGGGGGGGTCGTGGCCCCATCAGGCCCCACGCTGGTGACGCCATTGCACAGCACTGGTACAATGCGGCAGAATGATGCTTGGCTGGTGGTGCCCCCGGGCAACTGCCCAGCTTACCCATGCGAAAAGATGGCCCTGCTGTGTAGTCCGTTCCAATAGAAGAGATACTTGAGCTCAGATTGCTGAAAAAGAGAATGCTGGTTCTGATAGGTGTCAAAACACACAGTGCCTTGCAGTTTGTTGTGTATGGGGCTGTGTAGCCGAAGACCAGTCGGGATTTCCAATGCTGAGCCGTGTCCACAGCCAAAAGTGCCTACAATGGGCACGTGAGCATCAGAACTGGACCACGGAGCAATGGAAGGAGGTGGTCGGTCTGGTCTGATTAATTAAAAAAATGTTTTGAGGAACACGACGAGTTCAAGGTTGTTCAGATTTCAATCCAATTGAGCATCTGTAGGATATGGTGGAAAAACAAGTCTGATCCATGGAGGCCCCACCTCACGGCTTACACAAAATTGTACAATCTTATCTCATCGCCCTGCAGACTTCTAATAATACATTTTTTGAATTTCTCCCTGCTGGGGAACTTTTGATGTACGAGGATACTCTGCCACCTTGTGGTTATTTCTGAGAATGCACATGCTACTCATTCTGTGAATTAAAAGCGCTGTACACTTTCAATTGCTTTTGTTGTTTTTAACATAGTATTATTATAGTTATAGTATTTTTTTTTTGCCTCACCTTGTAATGATGAGCTGAAATGTTGTGGCTGCAGTTTGCAGTGTCATGGCTGATCAATTCCCCTTCATCTACAGCGAGGGGGGAAAACAAGTATTTGATGCCCTGCTGATTTTGTACGTTTGCCTGCTGACAACTATCCGTCTATAATCCTTCTTTTTTTTTTTTTTTTTAACAAAACAAGGGTGCTTTATTGTTGTCATGTAGGTGAATTAAACAGCATATCCATGGGTACAGTACAGAGCATTGCATGGAGAAGTATTTGTGCACACACAGGTCAAGAAACGGTGTACCAGCAAAGCATGCAGCAAAAGTTCACAGTCATAAGAACAGATTTACCTTAGTATTACCCCCGAAAATAAGACCTAGTGTGATTGTCGGTGATGGCTGCAGTATAAGCCCTAGTTAAAGTCCTTGTAGGTCTTATTTTCAGGGTAGGGCTTATTTTCGGGGAAACAGAGTAGGGCTTATTTGGGGGGTAGGGCTTATATTGCAGCCATCACCGACAATCAAGGTAGGTCTTATTTTCGGGGGAAAACAGGGTAGTAGTTACAATCCAAACAGTTGTCTAGCAACATATAGTAACTAGTATCTGATCTATGATGTGTAGTCCTCCTTAGTGTACTAGTCAGAAGTCCAGGGGACCCATACTTTTTTCTTATTTCCATTGACAACCCCTGTTTATATATGTAATCCTAGAAGAAGGTATGAAATCAGTAATTTGGAGTGATGAAGAGCGTTGCTCGTCTTCATGAACCCCCAATAAGGCCAACTCGGGTAGCATTGGAAGGGACAGTTGCAGTCTAGAGTTTATTTCCCCAAATACCTTCGTCCAGTAGGCCGAGATGATAGGACAGTCCCAGAACATATGAAAAAATGTTCCTATGTGTGCTTTACATCTAGGACACTCAGGGTCCCTACCCGGAAATATTCTGTGAACTCTTTGGGGCGTATAGTATATTCTGTGCAAGAATCTTACCTGTATGAGTTTGTCCTTTTTAGAGGAGATAACTAATTTGGGGCCATATTCCTAACAGTCCCCCCATCCTTCCCTGTCTAGTGAGGGTATGTCACTGTGCCATGTTTCCCATAGTTTCTCTAGCTTGGGGGAGTCAGTGCCCAGGAGTGCACCATATAGAGTGGATAGGGGTTTAGTTAGATACCCCCCTTAGTTAGAAGCTTCTCTATAGGGTCAGCCTTGAGTATATGGGCGGCCGAGGGAATTGAGCCCTGGTAGCATGTTTAACCACTTGAGATCCACGCTATAGCCGAATGACGGCTACAGCGCGGACCTGCATTGCCCAGTAAGCAAGTGGTTAAGCTGCAGATATCTGAATTCCATCCAGCTAGGCAAGTTGTATTTGGCCTTCAGGTCCGTAAACTGTAGTAGGGTATCCTAGGGCATAATATGATCCAGTGTTGTGATTTCATGTCTGGCCCACAACTGGGGATCTGGGATGGAACGAAAGTGTGGTAGGGTGGGGTTACCCCATAAGGGTTGTGCCGGAGACTACTGACCCGGCCGCTTAAAGTACCGCCGGGCCGCAGTCCACACTTGCCATGTCGCTCTAGTTGGTCCCGGTGTCGTCTCGTATGCCCCCGGTCCCCTGTAGGTAAAACTGCGGTAAAACTGGGCCCAAGCAGTTCGCCTCCAGACAGACTGCCGCATTAGATCTAGATCCCTGATACCACCACTGGACCGTCACCAGAACTGCCACCCATTAGTAGACTTGAAAGTTGGGGAGGGCTAGTCCACGTAGGTGGGCAGGCAGCCAGAGCGTGGAGCGGGCCAATCTTGGGATCGCTCCACTCCAAATAAAGGATCCTATACATTTGTCTATTTCTTTAAAGAAGGCAACAGGGATCCACACCGGACAGTTCCTACACAGGTAGTTAAATTTGGGTAACATAATCATTTTGAGTAAATTGATGCGACCTAGTAAATTGAGAGGCAGATTTGCCCATGCCAAGAATTTGGATCTAAGAGTTGACCGGACAGGCATCAGATTTTTCCCAATGAAGTCTGAGTGGCTTTTTGTTACCAGGACCCCCAATTAGCGTAACTCTTCAACCCAACGCAGGGGGTGGTGGAGGCCGCTCCACGTATGGCTCCCTCATCGACTTGGCCCAGTTAATCCTAATACCCGAGTATCCTCCAAAAAATACGTAGAGCAGCCAGGAGTGAGGGGCCCGCGTCATTAAGATACAGTAACGCGCCATCCGCATACAGGGACAGCCGCTCTTCCAGCTTACCCAGTCGTAGGCCCAGCACATCTGGAGCACACCTGATCAAAATTGCCAGGGCAAATAGACTGGGGGAGAGCGGGCATCCCTGCCTCGTACCACGAAAAAGAGCAAATGGCTCCGACAGCCGGTTGTTTGTTCAAACCCATGCTCTCGGCGCTTGATATAGACGTTGGATGCCGTGTATAAATTTAGGGCCTTTGTCTAGAATCGTAATGGTCGGTTTATTTTAACAGTGAGAGACGGAACAACAACGAAAATATCCAGAAAAAAACACAGTTCAAAAAAAGTTATAAATGGATTTGCATTTTAAAGAGTGAAAGAAGTATTTGACCCCTTCGCTAACCATAACTTAGTACTTTGTGACAAAACCCTTGTTGGCAATCACAGAGGTCAGACGTTTCTTGTAGTTGCCCCCCCCCCCCCCCCCCCCCCAGGTTTGCACATCTCAGGAGGGATTTTGTCCCACTCCTCTTTTTTTAGATCTTCTCCAAGTCATTAAGGTTTCAATGCTGACGTTTGGTAACTCGAACCTTCAGCTCCCTCCACATATTTTTTATGGGATTAAGGTCTGGAGACTGGCTAGGACACTCCAGGAACTTAATGTGCTTCTTCTTGAGCCACTCCTTTGTTGCTCTGGCCGTGTGTTTTGGGTCATTGTCATGCTGGAATACCCGTCCACGACCCATTTTCAATGCCCTGGCTGAGGGGAAGGAGGTTCACAGCCAAGATTTGACGGTACATGGCCCCGTCCATCCTCCCTTTGATGCGGTGAAGTTGTCCTGTCCCCTTAGCAGAAAAACACCTCCAAAGCATAATGTTTCCACCTCCATGTTTGACGGTGGGGACGGTGTTATTGGGGTCACAGGCAGCATTCCTCCTCCTCCAAACACGGCGAGTTGAGTTGATGCCAAAGAGCTTGATTTTGGTCTCATCTGACCACAGCACTTTCACCCAATTCTCCTCTGAATCATTCAGATGTTCGTTCGTAAATTTCAGATGGGCTGTACATGTGCTTTCTTGAGTAGGGGGACCTTGTGGGCACTGCAGGATTTCAGTCCTTCACACTAATTGTTTTCTTGGTGACTATGGTCCCAGCTGCCTTGAAATCATTGACAAGATTCTCCCGTGTAGTTCTGGGCTTCACCAGAGCTTCACAGGTTGCCACTGGAGTCCTCTTCCCCTCCTCCATGACGACCTCACGGAGCTGGTGGATGTTGGAGACCTTGCGCTCCTCCACCTTCCGTTTGACGATGCCCCACAGATGCTCAATAGGGTTTAGGTCTGGAGACATGCTTGGCCAGTCCATCACCTTTACTCTCAGCTTCTTTAGCAAGGCAGTGGTCGTCTTGGAGGTGTGTCTGGGGTCGTTATGTTGGAATACTGCCCTGTGGCCCAGTCTCCAAAGAGAGGGGATCATGCTCTGCTTCAGTATATTACAATACATGTTGGCATTCATGGTTCCCTGTAAACCGCTGTACAGTCTTGGCCACTCTCCCTATAGCCTAGGCCAGTGATGGCGAACCTTTTTGAGCCCGAGTGCCCAAACTGAAATAAATACATTGGTTTTGTGTTGCAAAGTGCCAACACAGCAATTTGCGAGAGAGGGGGGCTGAGCGAAAGAGAGGGGTTGTGTGAGAGAGAGAGGGGTTGTGTGAGAGAGAGAGGGGTTGTGTGAGAGAGAGGGGGGGTGTGTGAGAGAGGGGGTGTGTGTGTGAGAGAGAGAGAGAGAGTGGTGAGAGAGAGGTGTGTGAGAGTGAGGGGTGTGAGAGAGATGCTGAGAGGGAGGGGCAACAGAGAGAGGGAAAGGGGCTGAGAGTGAGGGGTGTGAGAGAAATGCTGAGAGAGGTGAGCTGAGAGAGAGGAGGAACAGAGAGCGAGAGAGATGGGGGGCAGAGAGAGAGAGGGGTGTGAGAGAGGGGGAACAGAGAAAGAGAAGGGGGACAGAGAGAGAGGGGTGCAAGAGAGATGCTGAGAGAGAGGGGGAACAGAGAGGGGGGGACTGAAAGAGAGGGGGACTGAAAGAGAGGGAGGGGGGCTGAGAGCAGAGAGAGACCTCTAGCTCTGTCCTGGACCCTCTCGTGTGCCCACAGAGATGGCTCTGCGTGTCAGCTGTGGCACGCGTGCCATAGGTTCGCCATCACTGGCCTAGGCCATCTTTATGTACTGTAGAGCAAGTTGCTCTACATAAAGATGGCCTAGGCTATAGGAAAATTGCCAAGACCCTGAAACTGAGCTGCAGCACGGTGGCCAAGACCATACAGCGGTTTAACAGGACAGGTTCCACTCAGAACATGTATATATGTGTATGCGTGTGTTTTAATGACCAGCTGGGTCCCCAAAGGATTTTGCTCAGTGACCGCTGTGTTGTGTCTCCCTAAAAAACAAATCCAGATTCTAACCGCTCCCACTCTGTCCGAAACTTAGTTTGTGGGTGTGTTCACACTGCTGCACACTAAACGCTGCATTTTAGCGTGCGGGCAGCTTTCGGTTTTATGATGCAGTGAGGGGGCAGTTTACTGTTTACTAATTCTTCTTTTCTTTTTGCCCCTAATTTTAACGCACAAAGTTAAACTTTATGTTTCCGCAACACACACCGCACCATGACATGTGGTGCCCACCCTGTGCATTGCAGTAAAATAATACATGACGGCATTTTACTTCCAAGCTACATTGCAGTTCTATCAGGGCACATAGAAAACAATAGTGTTCCATTTGCCTTAGCTGTGACTGGCATTTATCCAATGTGGGAAAACACCAATAACCGCACCGTATGTGAATGAGCCCTACTTGCAGTTGTAGGAAAACAGGACAGGACATACATGAGTATCACAAACATGCATATACACACTAACTGGCCTTTCTTGGCAAATGAACATTGCCAATAGTATGTATTGACTAGAGAAGTGGTCTCCAAACTGTGGCTCCTGGGCCAAATGTGGCCACCAATGATGGGGCACCATTCCTTTCACAGCCGCCAGGGATGGGGCACTATTCCTCCCACAGCCACCAATGATGGGGCACCATTCCTTTCACAGCCGCCAAGGATGGGGCACCATTCCTCCCACAGCCGCCAGGGATTAGGCACCGTTCCTCCCACAGCCGCCAGGGATGGGGCACCGTTCCTCCCACAGCGGCCAAGGATGGGGCACCGTTCCTCGCACAGCGGCCAAGGATAGGACACCGTTCCTCCCACATCGGCCAGGGATGGGGCACCGTTCCTCCCACACCGTTCCTCCCACTAAAACCAATGGCACTGTTTACGCTCACTGACACCAGGACATTTTTTAATCCCCCTGGCCACAGTCTGGCCCCTCCTAAAGCTGGGGCAAGGACTGTATACTGGCCCTGTGTTAAGAAAGTTTGGAGACCCTTGGACTAGAGGTACACTAAAATCACTTCTGTTATAGCTGGTCCACAGTTACCTCCTTGAACAGGACTTCAGACATTGAAAGGAAAATGGTACATTATGATGATGTTCCCCTGCAATGTAATTTAGTGTCATCCCATGATAAAGGTTTTATAGGAGGGAAGGGGGATTGAAAAGGGAATAACTGGCCATGGCCAATATAGCCCGTCCAGAGTTTCAAAAGCCCAGAAAAAAGGGGGGGGGGACAAGAACAGAAAAGAAGGGGGAGAGAGGAGAATAGTGCAGTGAGGGGAATAGGGTACCCCAGGAAAGTCCTTGTTTGTGCTGCTGGCGTTTTTTATTTAGAAAGTTTGTTTGCCGTTCCCTAATGAGCATAACACTTTCTACTTCAATCATCTTCTTATATCAGTTTCTTTGATGGAAACTTTTCCTAATGCCATACCCTAGATGGCACTGTATAGTACATGCTGTTGGGTCAAATATGTCAAGATATTGTTTTTTATTATTATTGACATGGCTTGGGTCCAGTGTTTGACTGAAGCTCCTTTAACACAATGGCAATAGCTAAAGTTGTACACATTGCCTGGCCCATCGTTTTATATTGCCTGATATACCACAGCAGTATTTATTTCCTCATTCGAAGACGGGGAAACTAGCCATATGCAAACATTGTTCCAATGCTCACGCCTAAAAACAGATGCCTTTTATGTAAGTCTGAAAAGAATTACAATCTGGTTGTATACATTTATACTTGCGTACAAAACCACTAAGCAGACAATCAAGTATCTGTGTGTGTGTATATGTATATATATATATAATAAAAAAAAAAGTCAGAAAAATATAGAAAGTTGCATCAAAGTTAGTCCCAGATTAATATGCATTTAATAAATATTAATTAATATGCATTCCAAGCACGTGTGTCTAAACGTGTAGCAGATATGACTGCAAGATTCAGCCTAGATTTGCCAGGTTGGACCAGTGTGGGTGCTAAATGGTTGTCATCTCACCTGACAGCACAGAATCCTGGGCTCCATCCCCACCGACCTGTGATGAAAATCATTGCAGTACAAAACAGAGCCAATAGATGGCAGTGTGTAATCATTTTCTTTTTTTTTTTTTTAAGTTTGTCTTTTTTCTTTAACTTATCGCTCTCTCTTTTAAAGAGTATAAAAACGTAGCTTTTTTGAATTCCACATCTTGTTCTTAAATGTTTTTTTTTTTTTTTTATTATTTGCATTTTCTTTATTTCCCTATTAATTTAACACATTTTGTTATAGTTTAAAACATATGTAATGCATATTATGCATTTTGTTGTGAGTT
>CM053026.1:31724655-31832155 GCA_028564925.1 Lithobates sylvaticus | reverse complement strand
TAAACCACAGAAGGGATTCTCTGCACTCTGCACCTGGGTTGAATGAAGACTGCAGGTCTGAGGATGTCTAGTGGCAGCAAAGAATTGCTGCAGGGGCAGCATTGGGGAGGAGGTTAGTTTTGTAGCCAGTTCTGGGTTTTTTTTTTTTTTTGTTAAAGCTCATTGGCGGCAGGTTTTCCCAAAAAATTTTTTTCCTATAGCTGCTTTGAAAATAATGTGGCGACCACCATGCGAAAGAGAGATAAAGCTGTACTTGGTCATCCCAATTGGACGCTCTGTGATCACAGCATTTTCCAATTGGCTGTAAAGAATCATTTACAGGAAAATGTTGGGCTTTCATTCAGAAGGGTCCCCCGCTGCTTCTGTGTTCTAATCTGAGCCACATGGTGTCAAAGATTCGGGGACTCCCGCTGTGCCTCCGATGTGACCAATTTACTTGCCTCTTCTGAAGTTGGCAGATTTTTGTGACATAAATCCGTTTTATACCATATTCAGCGGGAAGTAACTTTCTGTGCTCCAGCTGGCTGTCAAAGGTTTAATAATTTAGTAAAAGCACCTTTTAATAAGTTGTAGTAAAACAAGGCATCCCGGCCAGGGCTCTGTATAACCAGTTCAACTGTTTACCCCATTTTCCTTAAGTGAAAGAGAGAGGACATTTAGGACGTGACGCTAAAATAGTTTGCGCCCACCCCTACCACTACCAACTGATAGACGAACAGGGATGGTTCCTGGTGCATTTTGGGAGCGGAGCAAATTTTTTTCTGGTTCTGTTTCTGCAGCGGCCCCTTCTACATGTGCCTGATGTGGGGACCCCATAGTCACCACGTATTTCATAAAGAAAGTATTGACAGTTCACCAATCCTAGCCACTTTCCGACCGGCGCACGACGATGTACGTCCCTTTTTTGAAGAGGGATATCTCGGTAACGGCAGCAGCTGCTGCCACAACCGAGGTATCCATCTCTTCAGGCGCCGGCCGGCTGTCCAAAAATGGTGGTCATCGCGGCGGATTCGCCGCGAGATCACCGTTATCGGCGGCGGGAGAGGTTCCCGCCGCTCTCCCGCGCCTTCCGCCGCTTACCGGAACCGTCGGCAGCGGCGGAGGCGATCGGGTCCGTTCCCCTCCTGTGTCTAGAGATGAGTGACGCTAAGATGGCCGCCACTCATCTCTATACCATAGGAGGGCGGAAGCGACGTCAAAAACGTCACTTCCGCCCATACCTCTTAAAGAGGAATTTTCAAATGTCATTTTTTTAAATGACTTTTTTTTATTTTTATTTTTTTTCATTGAAGTCCAAATATGAGATCTGAGGACTTTTTGACCCCCAGATCTCATATTTAAGAGGACCTGTCATGCTTTTTTCTATTACAAGGAATGTTTACATTCCTTGTAATAGGAATAAAAGTGAGCCAATTAATTTTTTTTTAAAAAACAGTGTAAAAATAAATAAAATCAAGAAAAATAAATAAGAAAAACAAAAAAAATTTTTTTTAAAGCTCCCCGTCCCGACAAGCTCGTGCGCAGAAGCGAACGCATACGTGAGTAGCGCCCGCATATGAAAACGGTGGTCAAACCACACATGTGAGGTATCGCCGCGATCGGTAGAGCGAGAGCAATAATTATAGCCGTAGACCTCCTCTGTAACGCAAAATATGCAATCTGTAGAATTTTTTAAACGTCGCCTATGGAGATTTTTTGAGGGTAAAAGTTTGATGCCATTCCACGAGCGGGCGCAATTTTGAAGCGTGACATGTTAGGTATCAATTTACTCGGCGTAACATTATCTTTCACAATATATAAAAAAATTGGACTAACTTTACTGTTGTCTTATTTTTTTATTCAAAAAAGTGAATTTTTTCCAAAAAAGTGCGCTTGCAAGACCGCTGCGCAAATACGGTGTGAAAAAAAGTATTGCAACAACCGCCATTTTATTCTCTATGGTGTTAGAAAAAAAACAATATATAATGTTTGGGGGTTCTAAGTTTTTTTTCTAGCAAAAAAAACTGTTTTAAAACATGTAAACACCTAAAATCCAAAAACGAGGCTGGTCTTAAAGTGGCTAGAAAGAGATTATGGGGCCCTTTCACATGTGGACAATGCTTCTCGGAAATCTGTTGGCTTTTTGTATCTTGCTAGCCTCTGTTGTGATATTTTGAAGCAGTATAGACCTCAGTTGGTAATTGTTTCCTGTCTAATTCACTTATCTGTACAAAATCATGAAATGTGAACTTTAAACTGAACTCCAGGCAGATATAAAGACACAAGTAATGCATTTCTGTTTTCATAATTGAGTTAAAGCGGAGTTCCACCTTAAAGTAGAACTTCCGCTTATCGGATTCCTCCCCCCCCTCCGGTGCCACAATTGGCACTTTTCAGGGGGGAGGGGGGTGCAGATACCTGTATAATACAGGTATCTGCCCCGCCCATATCCGAGGATGCCCGCCCATATCCGAGGGTTCCCGTTGTGTCTTGGGAAACACACAGTTCCCAGGACACAACGGGGACCAATAAAGATGCGCAGCGCGACTCGCGCATGCGCAGTAGGGAACCGGGCAGTGAAGCCGCAAGCTTCGCTTCCTGATTCCCTGACATCGGATGGCGGCGGGGCAGCCGAGAGACGAGCGGTCGCTCGTCATCTTCTGCCTACATCGCTGGAACCTGGAACAGGTAAGTGTCCATTTAAAAGTCAGCAGCTGCAGTATTTGTAGCTGCTGACTTTTAATATTTTTGGTGTGGGTGGAACTCCGATTTAAGTTAAAGCGGAGTTCCAGCACTCCTCGCCACATTTGGCATGTCATTTTTTTTGGGGGGGGGGGTGTTTACCCCTTTTTTCGTGGGACTTCCTGTCCCACTTCCTGCTTCCTCCCTGCCAGCAATATTCTGGGACGCCAACTCAGGTCCCAGAAGATCGGCTGGCCAATAGGAGAGAGCAGCGTGATTCACGCATGCGAAGTGCGCGTCCGGCCGTAAAGCCGCAAGCTTTCACAGCCATGTGCCCACGGTTACAATGACTTCGCCGAGGAGAGGTGGGGGAGAGGAGCTAACCTCCGGGCGGCCACATTGCTTGACCGTCGGGCAGGTAAGTGCCGGTTTATTAAAAGTCAGCAGCTATGCTTTTTGTAGCTGCTGAATTTTAATAAACTAAAAAACGGGTGGAACTCCGCTTTATTGCTTCTTTATTAGGCCTCATGTACACTGCTGCTGGTAAACGGACGTTTAGGAGCAGTTGGACATTTTTTTCAACTGCTCCTGAACTCTCCTCTGTTATCTTATCAGTACATGTACACAGGGCCGTTTATAGTTGTTTCTAGGCAGTTGAGTTTAGTGACTTTTTTGGAACGCCAAAAAATGGGCTCAGAAGCTGTTTAGAGGCATTTCAAGCGCCAAATGCTTCTAAGCGCGGTAACTTGCGATTAGTCACATTTCGTTTACGGCCGTTTGAAATTTTTGGCTATTTTGAAAACGCTTCTAAACAAAAAATGCGGCAAAACGCTGCTAAACATGGCATGTAAACGCGGCATTAATTGTAGTTTAACAAGTTGAATTAGACCTATTATCAGCCTCTTGCAGTCTTGCAAGTAAGTAAATACAAAAAAAAAAAAAAAAGACAATAAGCAATAATAAATTAAATGGGGTTAAAGCGGTTGTGCACACACTTCATTTAGTAAATCTCTTTGCCTTCCAAATCAGGCAAAGAGTACTAAATGTTTTTTTTTTTTTTTTCCACCTACCTTGTAATTGCTGCTCTGTCTCTTCGGGGTGGGCAGGGTCTGTGCTTCGATCCTCGTCATGCCACACTGTCTCCTGGGATCTGGTGTCATTGATCCCAGGAGTCAGTGCGGACATCCACCAAAATCTTGCGAGATTTACGGGCCTCCTGCCGAAATCTTGCGAGATTTACGGGGCTCCTGCCGAAATCTCGCGAGATTTCGACGGATTTCCATAAGGAAAGGGAACAAGGAAGTAAATGCTTGTGAGTTTCAAATGCCCACAAGCAAAATGACATTGCTGCTGGCATATATTTTCAAAGTTCAGAATTTTAAGAATTACGGACACGGACAAACACCAAAAACGTGAGTGTATTGAAATAATAAAAATTATTTTAACATTACAAGAAAAAAAAAATTGTGTGTGCAGAACCGCTTTAAGAAGTAAAAAATACTAATTAAAGTTTGCCTGGTCTTTGGTTCAGTGTAGAGTCCAATTTGCTTGCAGAGTAAGTCCAATCTAATGTATCAGAGTTACTGGCTCTCAGAAATGTGACTTTTTCATTATCCTTACTCTGGACTTCATATTCAGCCCTTTTTTTCTGGTCGCTAGAGAGGACGTTTACAGACCTAACATACTGAGGGATGTGCTGAAGTGACTGGAGTTTTTTTTATATGATGTTCTGGTGCAGGGGTCTCCAAACTGCGGCCCGAGGGCCAGACGTGGCCCTTTGCTAGCCTTTATCCGGCTATATTCCTTCCATCGATTTGAGGCACTATTCCTCCCACTGACACCAACAAGGGGGCACTATTTCTTCCACTGATACCAATGATGGGATACTATTCCTCCTACTAATCCACTACTCCTTCTCCTACTGACCACTAACCTCGAGGCCCTATTTATTCTCACTGTTGCTGGGCCCAGAGACATTTTCTGCACCCGCTGGCCTCAATCTGGCCCTCTTAAAGTCTGAAGGACAATAAACTGGCCCTTTGATAAGTTTGGAGACTCCTGTTAAAATGGATACACCCTTGCTGCCTGCTAATTGATTTTTACATATAAAAGGTTGCACAATCTTGACAACCACCATAATATTGCACAGAATGAAATGACAATTTATTAGAGACAAACAATAATCTAAATTGGATACATATAAATCTTAGGCAGTCTTATTAGCCTTCTACACCTTTTGTAGTATAGGCATGTTTGGTGTTAAATTGGCATCTTCCCATACTTTCATGTTATCACTTGTTATGAAGGTAACTTCATCACGGCAGGAATTATTGAACTATATAAAACTTGACAACCACCACTCATTAAAATAAAAAAATTCTCACTTGTTTCTTAACCCTGAATAGTTTAATCGTTTTTGGAAATATCAAGTACCCTTTTTATGAGGTGCTGCCCAGCACTTCCTGCTTCACCACCTAGACCAGGGGTCTCCAAACTTTCTAAACAAACGACCAGATTACTGTATCTAAAATTTTAGGTGGGCCGCACTGTGGTCAGTGGGAGTAGAAAATGTTATTGTGACAGTGAGAGTAAACAATGTGGTATTAGGGGGGAGTATTAGTCCTCTATCGTTGGTATCAAGGGGAGGAATATTGCCCCATCATTGATGTAATTGTGAGGAATAAGGCCCCATCATTAAAGCGGTAGTAAACCCGCTGACATTTTTTTTTTCTATACACCTGTAAGGGAAAAGGCATAATGAGCTAGTAATGCACCGCATACTAGCTCATTATGAAATACTTACCTTAGAACGAGGCGTCGGTAACTCACCTGGTCCACGCCGAGGTCGCTGGAGCCGCGATGTCGTCACTCCCGCGCATGTGCACGGGAGCCTTCTTCCCGGCAAGGTTCGGATTCTGCCGGCCTTTCAGCCGAGAATCCCCCGTGCGCATGCGCCGCTGCAGTCAGCAGCGCATTGCACGGGTAATATCTCCTAAACCGTACAGGTTTAGGAGATATTTTTTTTTACCTACAGGTAAGCCTCATTATAGGCTTACCTGTAGGTGAAAGTCAAAATTTTGACTTTACTTCCACTTTAATGTTAGGTCGAGAAATAGTGCAACACTGAAGAAATGGCTGCACTCCAAGATCCATCAAAATTACTAATGAATAAGCGCACCTGTTAGTGTGTGAAATGCGTCTACCATTCAGCACCGGGCGATTTTACCCCCTTCCTTACCAGAGCACTTTTTGCGATTCGGCACTGCGTCGCTTTAACTGACAATTGCGCGGTCGTGCGACGTTGCACCCAAACAAAATTGATGTCCTTTTTTCCCCACAAATAGAGCTTTCTTTTGGTGGTATTTGATCACCTCTGCGGTTTTTATTTTTTGCGCCATAAACAAAAGAAGAGCGACAATTTTGAAAAAAACAAAATTTTTTACTTTTTGCTATAATAAATATCCCATTTTTTTGAAAAAAATAAATAAAAATATTTTACTCAGTTTAGGCCGATATGTATTCTACATATTTTTGGTAAAAAAAAACGCAATAAGCGTTTATTGATTGGTTTGCGCAAAAGTTATAGCGTTTTCAAAATAGGAGATAGATTCATTGCATTTTTATTAATTTTTTTTACTAGTAATGGCGGCGATCTGCGATTTTTTTTTCGTGACTGCGACTTTGCGGCGGACACTTCAAACAAATTTTTGGGACCATTCGCATTTACACAGCGATCGTTGCTATAAAATTGCACTGATTACTGTGTAAATGTGACTGGCAGGGAAGGGGTTAACACTAGGGGGCGCTGCAGGGGTTAATCTATGTTCCCTGCAAGTGATTCCAACTGTGGGGGAGGGGACTCACAAAGGGGAGGAGACCGATCTGGTGTTCCTCTGTTCTGGGAACACACCATCGGTCTCCTCTCCAGTGACAGGACGTGGAGCTGTGTGTTTACTGTGTGCTCCACGGTCCCGCTGTTTTCACGGGCAATCGGGCAATCGCGGGTGCCCGGCGGACATCGCGGGCACGCGCACCGTGTCCCGAGCGCGCTCCCCCTAGACAGCCGGGAATAGGAGGACGTCTAATGACGCCCACCCAAGATGGGAGATCCACCTTGTGGGCGTCATATTACTATAGGCGGGTATTGAAGTGGTTAAATAAGAATTTTGATGGATCTTGGAGTGCAGCCATTTCTTCAGTGTTGATCGTATGCGGAGGCGAGCCGAGGCGGGCACCTGTGATATTATTAGGCTTCCTGTCTCACCTGGAGCAGCGAGTTATTTTGTTTGGATATCGAGAAATAGTGCCCCATTGTTGGAGTCAGAGGCAGGAACTACTATTGATGACAGTGGGGGGAATAATGCCCCAAGCACCGGATAAAAGCAAGCAAAGGGCCACATCCAGCCCCACCGGGCCGCAGTTTGGAGGCCACTGACCTAGACGTAAAACACGTAGGGATCCTGCTCTGTCTCTCGGGATATCCACATCACTCCACTTCGTAAATCTCAGGAGGCAATGTCTTATGAAGAGGCGTATGCACAGACATGACACGTCTCTCTATAAGGACCAAACACCTGAAACCAGGGATACAAGGGGATACCACACACACACTCCTGGATCCGTTACAATCAGGATTCCGCCCAGGCCATGGGACAGAAACCGCACTCCTGAAGATTTGGGATGATGCCCTCGAAGCAGCGGATGACGGAGAATCATGTCTCCTGGTACTGTTGGACCTCAGTGCAGCGTTTGATACTGTGGACCACAATACTCTACTCATCCGCCTTACAGAAGTAGCAGGAGTCACAGACTCGGATCTACAATGGTTCGGATCCTTCTTAGGAAATCGCTCTCAGACAGTGAAACTAGGAGCTTTCACCTCTGAAACCCGGGCAATCTCCTGTGGAGTCCCTCAAGGATCACCCTTGTCGCCAGTGCTCTTCAACATCTACATTCGCCCACTCCTCAACATCATCAGAAGATCAGACCTCTGCTTCCACTCATACGCTGACGACACTCAATTATATTTTCATATCACCGGACAAATAGACCATCATCAGCAATTAGGAAAATGCCTCACTATGATAGACGACTGGATGACCACTAGCTCCCTCAAACTTAATGAATCAAAAACAGAACTTCTTATTCTACATGCAAATCATAACCCCCGAACCAAGATCCCTTGGACACCCCCCACCATCTTTGGAAGGACCATCACCCCAAGGACCAAGGTCAGGAGTCTCGGAGTCATTTTTGACTCAGAAATGTCAATGGGTGCCCAAATAGGAGCAGTAGTCAGTGGATCTCACCATCTGCTCCGCCTGCTACGCAGACTCCTCCCCTTCATTCCAAAGGAGGACAAAGCAGTGGTAGTTGGAACAGTCATCAATTCTCGACTGGACTACGCAAACTCCCTTTACATAGGGTTACCCCAATATCAACTTGCGCGCTTACAACTTATCCAAAACACGGCGGCAAGACTGATAACAGGGAAAAAACCTGGGAATCCATCTCCCCTTCCCTGAGGAACCTACATTGGCTAAACGTAAGGAATCGGGTCGCATTCAAGACCCTCTGCCTCACCCACAAATGCACACATGGAAACGCTCCGCAATACCTTCGCGAGAAAATAAAACACTACACACCGAATCGCAGTCTTCGATCGGCTAATCAAAATCTTCTCCTCATTCCTAAATCCCGCTACAAATCAAAGGGGGAACGGAGATTCGCTGTCCAGGGACTACGGCTATGGAACGCTCTACCAACCGACATTCGCATGGAAGAAAACCATCAGGCCTTCAGGAAGAAACTCAAGACCTACCTCTTCTAGAAGCTTGATAACCAAAGGCCAATACAGCGCCTTGAGGCGATTCAGTTCGCATTGTAGCGCTATACAAGTTATTCATTCATTCATTCATTCATTCACAATACAGGGATAATCTTCCGATAGTGCTAGTTTAATTTGACCTTGGTAGGGTGAAGTTCCTCCTCTCTGTACAAATCATCAGTATGTCAGTATAGGTTACTACCGCCGATCTGACAGATGTGTAGTCCTCAACTTTTCTCCAGATTATTTATGATATGCCAGTTTACAACAGGGCTCATTAGGAGAGGTTTCTGTGTTCCATCTTTCTCTGCTTTGTGTCCGAGTTTTGTGAGCTGTGTTGTAGTTGTGGTTTTATGAAATGTGTCCTCTTCTTTGCTTGCCAACCACAGACACGGGATTCAGTTTTGCCATGCCATTTACCAACTTTTGCATTTTGGAGAAACGAGTGTGGGGATTGCATTTAGTAGGACTGCCTTACATAGTTACATAGTAGGCGAATAAAGACACAAGTCCATTAAGTCCAACCTATGTGTGTGATTATATGTCAGTATTACATTGTATATCCGTGTATGTTGCGGTCGTTCAGGTGCTTATCTAATATATATATTTTTTTAATTATTGATGCCCCCCGCAGAGACCACTGCCTGTGGAAGAGAATTCCACATCCATGCCGCTCTTTCCGTGCCCTTTCACATGCGAACGATGCTTTAGTAAACAATGCCTCAGTAAAGAACCCTCTACGCAGTTTAAGGTTAAACCTCTTTTCTTCTAATTTTAGGCCCCTTTCACACTGGGGCGGGAGCCGCGGCGACGGTAAAGCAGCGCTATATTTAGCGCTGCTTTACCGTCGTTTTAGCCGCGGTATTCGGCCGCTCGCGGGGCGGTTTTACCCCCCGCGAGTGGCCGAAAAAGGGTTAAAATCCCCCGCAAAGCGCCGCCGTAGTATTGCCGCGGTATTACCGCGGTGTCCCATTGAAATCAATGGGTAGGAGCGGTAAGGGAGCGGTGAATACACCGCTCCTATACCGCTCCAAAGATGCTGCTAGCAGGACTTTTTTTACCGTCCTGCTAGCGCACCGCTCCAGTGTGAAAGCCCGCCGACTTTCACACTGGAGTGAATGGGGCCGTTTTTTTTCAGGCGCTATTTTTAGCGATGTACCGCCTGAAAACCGCCCCAGTGTGAAAGGGGCCTTAGTGAATGGCCGCGTGTCTTATTAAATTTCCTTTCGTGGAAAAGTTTTACCCCTATTGTGGGTGCCAGTTCCAGCACATCCTTTCTGAGGACTGGTGCCCAGAAGTGGACAGCATACTCCAGGTGAGGCCGGACCAGAGTCTTGTAGAGTGGGAGTTATAATTTTATCTCTGGAGTTAATCCCCTTTTTTAATGCCAATATTCTGTTTGCTTTGCTTGCAGCAGCTTGGCATTGTATGTCATTGCTGAGCCTATCATCTACTAGGACCCCCAGGTCCTTTTCGATCTTAGATTCCCCCAGAGGTTCTCCCCCTAGTGAGTAGATTGCCTTCATATTTTTGCCACCCAAATGCATTATTGTACATTAAACCTCATTTGCCATGTAGTTGCCCACCCCATTAATTTGTTCAGATCCTGCGGAGACGTTATTGCCCTGCTTAGCTTAGTTCTCTCCGTAGAGTTTGGGGGCAGTCAGACCACATTATCGTTGCATCAAACTTTTGCCACAATTTATTTTGTTTTGGGATAGATCCATGCAAGGTTAGGGGTACTCTCTGGTTTTCTGGCTGTCTGTACACCTTTTGGGGCATTTTTCTTTCCTTCCTGATGCAATAAGTGTACGGTGTATATACAGGCTGGAAATCATGAAAGAATTTGGCTTTTACAAGGGACCCTAATGCGGCGTACACACGAAGGGACAATCCCGCGGGATTATCCTCTGGACTGAAGTCCAGCGGATAATCCCCTCGTGTGTGGGCGCCGGCGGACTTTTTTGGCGCCAAAGTACGGCGGACTAAAGTTTCAGGTTTTGTTTTCAAATTATCCGCTGGACTTGGAAGTCCAGCGGACAATCCCGCCGTTAGTGGGCAAGTCCGCGGGACTTTTGAAATGAAGGGACTTGCCGCTCATCGGCAAGTCCGTTCATTTAGCACGTGACTTCAGGTTACGTAGCTAGCGTAGGCAGTTACTGCCGCCGCGCTAGCTCCGTGACCTGGCATGGATTTAAAGGGAATCCCCAGGCCGAAAAAACCGCGTGGGGGTTCCCCCCAAATCCATGTCAGACCCTCATCCGAGCACGCAGCCTGGCAGGCCAGGAAAGGGGTGGGGACGAACGAGCGCCCCCCCCCCCCTCCTGAGCCGTACCAGGCCGCGTGCCCTCAACATGGGGGGTGCCCTGGGGAAAGGGGGGCCGTGCGGCCCCCCCACCCCAAAGCACCTTGTCCCCATGTTGATGAGGACAAGGGCCTCTTCCCGACAACCCTGGCCGTTGGTTGTCGGGGTCTGCGGGCGGGGGCTTATCGGAATCTGGGAACCCCCTTTAATAAGGGGGCCCCCAGATCCCGGCCCCCCACCCTATGTGAATGAGTATGGGGTACGATGTACCCCTACCCATTCACCTAAGGTGTAAAATGTAAAGTAAAAAAAAACACCCACACTTTTGAAAAAATAGTTTATTGCACTGCTCCGGGGGTATTCTTCCGTCTTGGGGGTCTTCTCGCCGGACTCCCCCGCCATTTACCAAGCTCTTTTACCGAGCGAGGGGAGTCCGGCTACCTTCTTCGTCGTCGCCGCCGCCGTCCGGGGGTCTCGATCCGCCTTCGGGGGTCTTCTTCCGTCTTGGGGGTCTTCTCGCCGGACTCCTCCCCTCTCTTCTGCTCTTTTACCTAGCTCTTTCACGAGGGGAGGAGTCCGGCTACCTTCTTCGTCGTCGCCGCCGTCGTCTGGGGGTCTCGATCCGCCTTCGGGGGTCTTCCGGGGGTCTCTTCTGTTCTTGCGGCGGTCGTCGTCTTCCGCGCCGCCGGCGCCTTGTCCTTCTTCTTGTCCTTCTTGTTCTTCTTCTTCTTCCGATGTTGACCCGTCGCTGTCTCTGCCCGGAATGCCTGTGCCGATCTGCGCTCGGACTTATATAGGGACATGGGGGGACAGGGTCACATGTTCATGTCACATGGTGACCCCCGCCCCCTTGCGATGTCACAGTCCCAGCATCCTCCGGGACTGTGACAACACAAGGGGCGGGGTCACCATGTGACATGTGCATGTGACCCTGTCCCCCATGTCCCTATATAAGTCCGAGCGCAGATCGGCACAGGCATTCCGGGCAGAGACAGCGACGGGTCAACATCGGAAGAAGAAGAAGAACAAGAAGGACAAGAAGAAGGACAAGGCGCCGGCGGCGCGGAAGACGACGACCGCCGCAAGAACAGAAGAGACCCCCGGAAGACCCCCGAAGGCGGATCGAGACCCCCAGACGACGGCGGCGACGACGAAGAAGGTAGCCGGACTCCTCCCCTCGTGAAAGAGCTAGGTAAAAGAGCAGAAGAGAGGGGAGGAGTCCGGCGAGAAGACCCCCAAGACGGAAGAAGACCCCCGAAGGCGGATCGAGACCCCCAGACGGCGGCGACGACGAAGAAGGTAGCCGGACTCCCCTCGCTCGGTAAAAGAGCTTGGTAAATGGCGGGGGAGTCCGGCGAGAAGACCCCCAAGACGGAAGAAGACCCCCGGAGCAGTGCAATAAACTATTTTTTCAAAAGTGTGGGTGTTTTTTTTTACTTTACATTTTACACCTTAGGTGAATGGGTAGGGGTACATCGTACCCCATACTCATTCACATAGGGTGGGGGGCCGGTATCTGGGGGGCCCCTTATTAAAGGGGCTCCCAGATTCCGATAAGCCCCCGCCCGCAGACCCCGACAACCAACGGCCAGGGTTGTCGGGAAGAGGCCCTTGTCCTCATCAACATGGGGACAAGGTGCTTTGGGGTGGGGGGGGCCGCACGGCCCCCCTTTCCCCAGGGCACCCCCCATGTTGAGGGCACGTGGCCTGGTACGGCTCAGGAGGGGGGGGGGCGCTCGTTCGTCCCCACCCCTTTCCTGGCCTGCCAGGCTGCGTGCTCGGATGAGGGTCTGACATGGATTTGGGGGGAACCCCCACGCCGTTTTTTCGGCGTGGGGATTCCCTTTAAATCCATGCCAGCTTGCGGAGCTAGCGCGGCGGCATTTACTGCCTACGCTAGCTACGTAACCTGAAGTTACGTTCGAAATGAACGGACTGCTCCGTGTGTGGGCAAGTCCGTTCATTTTCAAAAGTCCCGCGGACTTTTGGCCGGCGGATTATCCGCTGGAGAAGTCCGTGCGTGTGTGGGCAAGTCCACACCCTCGGAAAGTCCAGCGGACCTAGCCGGAAAGTCCAGCGGATTGTCCGCTGGACTTAGGTCCGCCGGGAAAAGTCCGTACGTGTGTACGAGGCATAAGAAGTAAATGATGTATTAGTACATTTATCTTTTTGCTGTTGGTGATGCTGTGTTATCTTTGTACCCTTTTGTAGAAAGTTTTGTTTATGAGCTAAATTGCTGAAACTGTAATTATAGCGCCACATCCCTTTAGATTAGCATAAATTTTAAGGACAAGAGATTTGGACTTTTTGAGCGCATAGACACAAATTTATACCCCATTTATTCAACTTTTGGTGGACTGTGGGATATACCGTATTTATCGGTGTATAACACGCACCTTTTTCCCCTTAAAATCGGGGGAAAGTCGTGGGTGCGTGTTATACGCCGATACCCCCCAAAAAAATGACAAAATGTGGTTGCGGCGCCGAAAAATAGCGACTGCGGCCGAAAAAGACCGAGCCGACTGTTCAGCTCCGCTCGTAGTCCCGCCTCCCTGCGCTTGCTCCCGAAACAGCAGGGAGGCGGGACTCCGAGCGGAGCCGAACAGTCGGCTCAGTCTTTTTCGGCGGCGCTTCGGCCTTTTTCGGCGGCGCATGCGCGGTCTTTCTCGGCGGCGGTAAATTTAAACATCGGCAAGGCTGCAAATGACGCTGGCAAACTGCAAATGACACTGGGCAAGCTACAAATGACACTGGGCAAGCTACCAATGACACTGGGCAAGCTACAAATGACACTGGGCAAGCTGCAAATGACGCTGGGCAGGCTGCAAATGACGCTGGGCAGGCTGCAAATGACGCTAGGCAGGCTGCAAATGACGCTGGGCAGGCTGCAAATGACGCTGGGCAGGCTGCAAATGACGCTGGGCAGGCTGCAAATGACGCTGGGCAGGCTGCAAATGACGCTGGGCAAGCTGCAAATGACACTTAAATGTAAGTTTTTTTTTTTTTTTCCCCTAAACTTCTCTCCTAAAACTTTTTTTTTCCTTAAAATTCCCTCCTAAACTTGGGGTGCGTGTTATACTCCGATAAATACGGTATCTCCTGAATACACAAGTCAGCTCTGGAGTAATCTCTCCGCCCACTTATCATCTTCTAAGGCAGTAATATTGTTTTTGATATTGATGTGGTTTGTTTAGTTTTGTATCTGATCTTTGTTCTCTCATTTACAGTGAATATAGCATGTATGACACTAGTCAGTTCTCCTGAGGAAGCCCTATTGAGGGCGAAACATGTTGAGACATACTAATATCTGCCAACTTCCACCTGTATTCAGAGATGTATTTCTTTTAAAAAATTTCCTTTTTAGATGTATGATTTGTCTATGTCTATGTTCTAATTTTCAAATAGATTTATATTTTTTTATAAATTTGTGTCTATGCGCTTAAAAAGTCCCAATCTCTTGTCCTTAAAATTTTTGTACCCTTTGTAGTTCTCTTATCAGTGGGCTGACACCGATTTTTTTAATTTTTTTTCTCCTTTTTTACAGGAGGGGCCTGGGGAGTGGTCAGCACTGGAGGCTGAAGTGTTAATGAAGGACGATGAGATCTGCGGAACCAGGAACCCCACTCTCCATAAGATCTTGCTGGACACAAGATTCGAGCTGCCTTTCGGTGAGTTTGGATCTTTTGCATCTCATCCAGTAACTTTTTTTCTCTTCTACACATCCAACATTAACCGAAGCTAAATTGCGTTTGGTGTAAGAACAATAGTGGACTTCACTGACACATAGGCTTTTATGAAGTTGAGTTTAAGAGCTTTGGCAAAAAATGCACCAAAAGCTCCTAAACTCAAGTTTAGGTGGTGCTGGTGTGCATGAAGAGACCAGATTGTATAGTATACAGCTATATACTATTGTATGGTGTAGCTTTAGGTCAGGGATAGGTCCTTCAGGTAGGCATAAAGTTATTTCTACACATGTTTTCTGACTAGTTTTCTGCAGTCCCTATATATGACTGTGTAGGCACAGTCCCATCCTATCCTTAATGGGCTCCTCCTACTACTATTCTCCAGTCCTTATTTATTGGAATATTGGTTCTAATTTTTGCTATGCCTAGTACCACTAATCAGGAATATTACCTATAGAATGATAAAGAATGGTGGTATCTTCTTACCAACACTCAAGATGGTGGTGTTGTACCACAATTGAACATTCTGCTCGGGCTCTGCGGGTTTTTATTTTTGAATGGCAGTTTTATACATTTAAATGTTGTATCTGATTAGTTGCCCCCGGCAAGACAGTTCTTTATAAATGTAATGTCTCCTGAGAGCTGGATCTTGGTAAAGAGTCGGCATTTTTCATAGTCCGGCACGCTGTGTCATTTCACCCTCAATTGACGGCATTTTAGGATTTGAACAGAATGTTTTTATTCTCTACTCCTTCCCGGGGTCCCCAAGTCCTCACAGCCCTGTCAGTGTACCAGTCACCTCCTAATAGTGAGATATCCCAATAAAGGTGATAATGAAGTGCAGCTGTCACATCTCTGCCAAAACCGCAAACCGCATCCCTCTGGGACAGGTATCAACAGTATTATTTTTTTATTTTTGCAGTTAAACTGTAACCCCATTTTTTGCTGAAAAGAAAAATCCTGAGTCGGTTACATATATTCCATGGTGCTCTCTTTCTCTCTCCTCTCTTTATTCCTCTCTTCTCTCCTCTCTTCTTCCAACCTTTCTCTTCCACCCCTCTTCTCTCTTCCCCCCTTCCCGTTTCTTCACCTCTTTCTACATTAATTCTCTCTTCCCTCCCCCTGCCCTCTTTCCCCCTTCTATCCTCTTTTCTCTCCACTCGTTCCCTCTCCTTTCCCCACTCTCCCCCCGTCCCTCTTTTTTTTTTTTCTCCTCTTTATCAATTTTTTCTTCCATTCTTTCTCTTCCAACCCCCCATTTCATCTCTCTCTTCTCTCCCCTCCCCTCCACCCTCTTCCCCCCACCTCCCCCCCTCCTTTCTCTCTTTCTCCCCACTCTCCCCCCCCCCCATCTATCTCTCTCTAAATCTCTCTCTTCTCCCCTCCCCTCCCCCATCTCTCTCTCCCCCCACTCTCTATCTCCCCCTCTCTCTCTCTCTCTATCTGTCTCTCCCCCATCTCTCTCTCTCTCTCCCCCATCTCCCCCCCCCCATCTCCCCTCCATCTCTCTCTCTATCTCTCTCTCCCCCTCTCTCCCCACTCTCTCTCCCCTCTCTCTCCCCTCCTCTCTCCCCTCTCTCTCCTCTCTCTCTTCTCTTCTCTCTCTTTCTCTTCTCTTTCTCTCCCTCTCTCCCCTCACCCCTCTTCCCTCTCTCTCCTCTCTCCCCCCCCATCTCTCTTCCCCTCCTCTTCTCTCCTCATCTCTCTCTCTCTCTCTCTCTTCTCCCCCCATCTCTCTCTCTCTCTCTCTCTCTCTCTCTCTCCCCCCATCTCTCACTCTCTCTCTCTTCCCCTCCATCTCTCTCTCCCCCCATCTCTCTCTCTCTCTCTCTCTCTCTCTCTCTCTCTCTCTCTCTCTTCCCCCCATCTCTCTCTCTCTCTCTCTCTCTCTCATCTCTCTCCTCTCTCTCTCTCTCTCTCTCTCTCTCTTCCCCTCATCTCTCTCTCTCTCTCTCTTTCCCCCCTCTCTCTCTCTCTCTCTCTCACTCTTCCCCCCCCCTCTCTCTCTCTCTCTCTCTCTTTTCCCCCCCCTCTCTCTCTCTCTCTCTCTCTCTCTCTCTCTCTCTCTCTCTTCCCCCATCTCTCTCTCTCTCTTCCCCCCATCTCTCTCTCTCTCTCTCTCTCTCTCTCTTCCCCCATCTCTCTCTCTCTCTCTCTCTCTTTCCCCCCCCCCTCTCTCTCTCTCTCTCTCTTCCCCCCCCCCCCCTCTCTCTCTCTCTCTCTCTCTCTCTCTCTCTCTCTCTCTCTCTCTCTTCCTCCATCTCTCTCTCTCTCTCTCTCTCTCTCTCTCTCTCTCTCTCTCTTCCCCCATCTCTCTCCCTCTCTCTTCCCCCCCCCATCTCTCTCTCTCTCTCTTCCCCCCCATCTCTCCCCCCCCCCCCATGTCCGACTATTCAAACAGTGACTACACCTGATAGGAAGCAATCAGTGTTCACCTGAAAGTTTTCAAACCAAAGTTTGTCAGGTTGGGTGGTGTCATCAGGGCCACTCCCAGCTTAAATTTCAGCTGCACAAAGATTAAGCCTTCCTCTGGATCATTATACAGATCAGGAAGAAATACACAAAGCACACCAGGATTTATGGAAGAAATCAGGTCCACATGACTCGTGTGGATCTCTCTGCTTCTTTTTTGGTGTTTTTGGAGGTTTAATTTCAGAAACTTGTTCTGGTTCCAGCCTTCTGCTATTATCTGTCATTATACACCCCATACATTAAACCATATTGCAGACCTGTTTATCTGCCACATTTCGGCTCCGTTCCAGTGATTCCCTTACAGGTAAGGATAGCCGGGTTTTCCTCCAGGTTGCTGTGAAGTGTTAACCTCCAGTGTGTATTCTGCCTCCATAATCTGAGTGCACACACCATGCATGGTGTCACTTTCTCCCTGCAGGTCAAGAAATGGATTTGGGGGTCTAATCTGATGCACAGCAATGGTGAGACGACGTGAGAGGGCGGCAAAGGCCGGGATTTGCTGTGTTTTGCTGTGATTACTGTGTTTATTTTTTTTCAGTTTGAGATTTGCTGCTGTGAAATGTTTTTGGTTTGACTTTGTAAATCCGCTGAATGCACTTCTGATGCTCAGTTATTCTACCAACCTCAACTAATGTACCATCTGAAAATGATCAAACCACAATAAGACCCAGGTGTTCTGGGTGCTGTAAAGAAAGAGTAATAGCCACTTGGTCACCATTCTTCCACATGGAAACCAGGCTGAAAACGTGTAGACACATTTCATATTATTCCAATATGATCAAGCCATAAGACCTCAGTCAGTAGATTTCAAAGAGAACAGTCTAGACCAGCCCTTCTCAACCAAAGTTCCATGGAAGCCCAGTGTCCCTTTAGAGATTGCTAGGGGTTCCATCATCCATGAGTAATTATGCTTTTCAGATAAGCTACCACTGGTACCAATGGAAGGTACATTCTCCCCAATGATCACCAATGGAAGGGACGTTCTCCCCAATGATCACCAATGGAAGGGACGTTCTTCCCAATGATCACCAATGGAAGGGACGTTCTTCCCAATGATCACCAATGGAAGGGACATTCTTCCCAATGATCACCAATGGAGGGGACATTTTCCCCAATGATCTCCAATGGAAGGGACATTTTCCCCAATGATCTCCAATGGAAGGGACATTTTCCCCAATGATCACCAATGGACGGGACATTTTCCCCAATGATCACCAATGGAAGAGACATTTTCCCCAATGATCATCAGTGTAAGGGACATTTTCCCCAAATGATCACCAGTGTAAGGGACATTCTTCCCAATGATCACCAGTGTAAGGAGCATTCTTCCCACTGATCACCAATGGAAGGGACATTTTCCCCAATGATCACCAATGGAAAGGACATTTTCCCCAATGATCACCAATGGAAAGGACATTTTCCCCAATGATCACCTATGGAAAGGACATTTTCCCCAAATGATCACCAGTGTAAGGGACATTCTCCCCAATGATCATTAGAGTAATGGACATTCTCCCCAATGATCACCAGTGTAAGGGACATTCTCCCCAATGATCACCAGTGCAAGGGGCATTCTCCCCGAAGATCACCAGTGCAAGGGACATTCTCCCCAATGATCACCAGTGCAAGGGACATTCTCCCCAATGATCACCAGTGCAAGGGACATTCTCCCCAATGATCCCCAGTTTAAGGGACATTCTCCCCAATGATCACCGATGGAAGGGACGGTCTTCCCAATCATCACCAGTGTAAGGGACATTTTCCCCAATCATCACCAGTGTAAGGGACATTTTCCCCAATGATCTCCAATGGAAGGGACATTTTCCCCAATGATCACCAATGGAAGAGACATTTTCACCAATGGAAGGGACATTTTCCCCAATGATCACCAATGGAAGGGACATTTTCCCCAATGATCACCAATGGAAAGGACATGTTCCCCAAATGATCACCAGTGTAAGGGACATTCTCCCCAATGATCACCAATCTAAGGGACATTCTCCCCAATGATCACCAATCTAAGGGACATTCTCCCCAATGATCACCTATCTAAGGGACATTCTCCCCAATGATCATTAGTGTAAGGGACATTGTCCCCAATGATCACCAGTGTAAGGGACATTCTCCCCAATGATCACCAATGGAAAGGACATGTTCCCCAAATGATCACCAGTGTAAGGGACATTCTCCCCAATGATCACCAATGTAAGGGACATTCTCCCCAATGATCACCAATCTAAGGGACATTCTCCCCAATGATCATTAGTGTAAGGGACATTCTTCCCAATGATCACCAATGTAAGGGACATTCTTCCCAATGATCACCAGTGTAAGGGACATTCTTCCCAATGATCACCAATGTAAGGGACATTCTCCCCAATGATCACCAGTGTAAGGGACATTCCTCTCATTGACCACCAATCTAATGTGCCCTGAGCTTAAGATGTAGTAATTATTATCAGTTCTCTGACACTGGAAAGTTATTTTAAGGTTCCTCCATGTAACGAGGTTGAGAAAGACTGGTGTGGATCCAAATGAGGAAATCTATATCCACCTGTACTGAAATATAGGGACAAAATGGGAACATGGTATTCAAGATGGTCTTCCTGCCTCTTTCTTAAAACAATGTTTGCCGGGAAGATGGGTTTTGCGTGGTTGCATTCTGTTTTTTGCCTGCGTATGGGAGTTGACCTGTGTTTTTGGAGTAAAGTAAATGAATTGTCCTTGTTCTTCATTCCTTGATGTCTCCTGTCCTCCTCCAGATATCCCCGAGGAAGAAGCCAGGTACTGGACCAAGAAGCTGGAGCAGATAAACAGCCTGGAAGAGGCCGGAGAGGTGCGTCTATTATTCGCTGTTATTAGGTCAGATGTACACCCATCACCCGTCTCTGGGAAGGACCCGTCTCTGGGAACCCCTCAGGGGCATAGAAATGATCAGATCAGTCATCTCCTGACCTGAGGTCCGGGGTCCTATCTGCCTCTTGTCTCCTGATTTATAACTTTGGGGTTTTCCAGCTTTGATGTAAACCACTGAAAACTAACATTTCTGACACCTCCTTACAAAGTGGTCTCAAGGTCTCCTGGACTGAAATAGCTTTCTCAGATTTCACTGCACACTGTGAGCTTCTTGGAATGTGCATTAGAAGCTGTAGCAAGTCAGAGCCCGTCTTATTTCCTGGCTCACATATTACCGTATTTATCGGCGTATAACACGCACCCCAAGTTTAGGAGGGCATTTTAAGGAAAAAACGTTTTAGGAGGGAAGTTTAGGGGAAAAAAAAACTTACATTTAAGCGTCATTTGCAGCCTTGCCCAGCGTCATTTGCAGCTTGCCCAGCGTCATTTGCAGCTTGCCCAGCGTCATTTGCAGCTTGCCCAGCGTCATTTGCAGCTTGCCCAGCGTCATTTGCAGCCTTGCCCAGCGTCATTTGCAGCCTTGCCCAGCGTCATTTGCAGCCTTGCCCAGCGTCATTTGCAGCCTTGCCCAGCGTCATTTGCAGCCTTGCCCAGCGTCATTTGCAGCCTTGCCCAGCGTCATTTGCAGCCTTGCCCAGCGTCATTTGCAGCCTTGCCCAGCGTCATTTGCAGCCTTGCCCAGCGTCATTTGCAGCCTTGCCCAGCGTCATTTGCAGCCTTGCCCAGCGTCATTTGCAGCCTTGCCCAGCGTCATTTGCAGCCTTGCCCAGCGTCATTTGCAGCCTTGCCCAGCGTCATTTGCAGCCTTGCCCAGCGTCATTTGCAGCCTTGCCCAGCGTCATTTGCAGCCTTGCCCAGCGTCATTTGCAGCCTTGCCCAGCGTCATTGCAGCCTGCCCAGCGTCATTTCAGCCTTGCCCAGCGTCATTGCAGCCTTGCCCAGCGTCATTGCAGCCTTGCCCAGCGTCATTTGCAGCCTTGCCCAGCGTCATTTGCAGCCTTGCCCAGCGTCATTTGCAGCCTTGCCCAGCGTCATTTGCAGCCTTGCCCAGCGTCATTGCAGCCTTGCCCAGCGTCATTTGCAGCCTTGCCCAGCGTCATTTGCAGCCTTGCCCAGCGTCATTTGCAGCCTTGCCCAGCGTCATTTGCAGCTTGCCCAGCGTCATTTGCAGCCTTGCCCAGCGTCATTTGCAGCCTTGTCCAGCGTCATTTGCAGCCTTGCCCAGCGTCATTTGCAGCCTTGCCCAGCGTCATTTGCAGCTTGCCCAGCGTCATTTGCAGCCTTGCCCAGCGTCATTTGCAGCCTTGCTCAGCGTCATTTGCAGCCTTGCCCAGCGTCATTTGCAGCCTTGCCCAGCGTCATTTGCAGCCTTGCCCAGCGTCATTTGCAGCCTTGCCCAGCGTCATTTGCAGCCTCGCCCAGCGTCATTTGTAGCTTGCCCAGTGTCATTTGCAGCCTTGCTCACGTTTAAATTTCCCGCCGCTGAGACAGACAGCGCGTGCGCCGCCGAAAAACACAGAAAGCACCGCCAGAAAAGACTGAAGCGCCGCCGGACGGTCACGGTCCAGCCTCCCTGCTGTTTCGGGAGCGAGCGCAGGGAGGCGGGACTACGATCGGAGCCGAACAGTCGGCTCGGTCTTTTTCGGCGGCGCTTAAGGTATTTTTGTCACTTTTTTTGGGGGGGGGGGGGGATCGGCGTGTTATACGCTGATAAATACGGTAATTACACAGGTTCTGTGGCTGATTAAAGTGGTAATTAAACTCTCTTGTTGCCTTATTTTCATTAAATTGGCCTCAGATAATGTGCAATTCATATGTGTTTTTGGGTTTAAAGGGATGAGGTACAAAAGATTAATAGAGAGTGTTATCCAACTAAATCCACCGGTGATGACATAGAAAACAGGAGGCGGCCTGGGAAGACGTGGTTTTTGTTCTTTCAATCATGGAGAATGGTGGTCTGCATGCATGTGCTTTTCTTCGAGGAGCGCCCACTCCTCCTCCAGACTGACACCCACCCATCAAGGCGTTTAGAATTGGGCTGAAAAACGATTAATCGATATTATTGATAATAATCGATAATGAAAATCGTTGTCAACGATTTTCATTATCGATTAGTTAGTCCGCACCTTCCTCCCTGTTCTTATGTTTAAATCCTCCTTTGTACAAGGCGGTGCCGCCACCGTATGTGACCAGGCACGTCCGCGCCGCAGGCGAGAAGCAGCCGTGAGAGCCGAGTTACACGGTTAATCCGAGGTAGCGGCTAATGGCTATACAGTAACAGCTCAGTACAGTACATTAATTTCTAAGACAAGTGCCCCATGAATGGGGGGGTGGGTAGGATAGTGCCCCATCATTGGTTTTCCTGGAGGGCGGGGGTAGTGCCCAGTTGGTGTTCCTGGGGGGGATAGTGCCCCATCATTGGTGTTCCTGGGAGGAATGGTGCCCCATCATTGGTGTTTCTGGGAGGAATAGTGCCCCATCATTGGTGTTCCTGGGAGGAATAGTGCCCCATCATTGGTGTTCCCGGAAGGAATAGTGCCCCATCATTGGTGTTCCTGGGAGGAATAGTGCCCCATCATTGGTGTTCCTGGGAGGAATAGTGCCCCATCATTGGTGTTCCCGGAAGGAATAGTGCCCCATCATTGATGTTCCCGGGAGGAATAGTGCCCCATCATTGGTGTTCCCGGGAGGAATAGTGCCCCATCATTGGTGTTCCCGGAAGGAATAGTGCCCCATCATTGATGTTCCCGGGAGGAATAGTGCCCCATCATTGGTGTTCCCGGGAGGAATAGTGCCCCATCATTGGTGTTCCCGGGAGGAATAGTGCCCCATCATTGGTGTTCCCGGGAGGAATAGTGCCCCATCATTGGTGTTCCCGGGAGGAATAGTGTCCCATCATTGGTGTTCGCGGGAGGAATAGTGCCCCATAATTTTCATTATTAATTTAAATAAGCGAATACATTGCATATTACGTTTCTTTTTTATGATTTTATCTGATTAATCGGCCAACTAAGTGCTTTATGAAAATAATCGTTAGTTGCAGCCCTAATTTAGATATTTGCAGAACTCCTTCCAACAGCCCCGCCCACTGCTTGCTCCAGCGCCCAGAGATCTCGGCGTCCAGAGGCCGGGTGCTGTGATGTTTGCAGGAAGCTTTGTGCAGCACCCTGCTGGCCCCTCCTGTCAGCCCCGATCTGCCTGCATTGCATAGAGAGGCACCCAGTGATAATGGAAAGGTTCTATTTATGAATTTCATTAGCGTGTTGATGGAGAGGAGGAGGGGGAGGGGCCAGGGAAGGCAAAATACAAGCAGATTCAACTTTTCAGATCTGCTGCCAAACATGAAAAGGGAACCCTTGGAGGTGCCTGCAGGACGAGTGTCTGGTGACCGGAGCTTTCCGATAAGACTGATCTCCGCATTTTGTGTTCTGGGCTTCCAAGACTTGCTGGGATTTGGTGCCAATACCACCTACCGAGTCCCTGATTGGAGGATGTGGGCAAAACTTCTCCTATCTGTGAGACGGTCTGTATTGGTTCACCAAACCTACAATACAAAGTCTCCACCTGACCGATAAAAGCCGCACAAAGTCATGAAACGCGTAGCTGGAATCCATCACCGCATGGAGAATGTTGTGAGCCCAACCGCCCTCCACTAATATCGCCTCATTCTGTGTGATAAGAATTGAATTCTTTATTAAATCCATAATATATTTATAAAGTTTTTGTTCTTCCAACACCTCATTCAATGGGAGAATCACTCGATACAAAACAAGCAAAAGGGGCCTTGAAAAAGTATTCATACCCCATGACATTTTCCACATTTTCTCATGTTGCAACCAAAAACGTAAATGTATTTTATTGGGATTTTATGTGATAGACCAACACAAAGTGGCTCATAATTGTGAAGTGGAAGGAAAATTTTAATGATTTTTTACAAATATGTGTACATTTGTATGGCGCCCCCCGGAGTCAAGACTTTGTAGAACCTCCTTTCACTGCAATTACAGCTGCAAGTCTTTTTTGGGGATGTCTCTACCAGCTTTGCAGATCTAGAGAGGGACATTTCTGCCCATTCTTCTTCTTTGCAAAATATCTCAAGCTCTGTCAGATTGGATGGAGAGCCTCTGTGAGCAGCAATTTTTCAAGTCTTGCCACAGATTCTCAATGTGATTTAGGTCTGGACTGTGACTGGGCCATTCTAACACATGAATATGATTTGATCTAAACCATTCCATTGTAGCTCTGGCTGTATGTTTCGGGTCGTTGTCCTGCTGGAAGGTGAACCTCCGCCCCAGTCTCAAGTCTTTTGTAGACTCTAATGCCGCGTACACACGGTCGGAATTTCCGATGGAAACAGTCCGATGGGAGCTTTTCATCGGATTTTCAGACCGTGTGTACGCCCATCGGTCTTTTTCTGTCGAAATTTCCGACGGACTTTGGATTGAGAACCTGTTCTCAATTTTTCAGACGGAAAACCTTTCTATCGGATTTTCCGATCGTGTGTATGCAATTCCGACACGCAAAATTCCGACGCATGCTCGGAAACAATTCGACGCATGCGCGGAAGCATTAAACTTCCCTTTTATAGTGCTGTCGAACGTGTTTTATGCCGCTGTGTTACAGACCGTCGGAATTTGATGTGACCGTGTGTAGGCAAGACAGCTTGAGCGAAATTCCGTCGGAATTCCGACGGGAAAACCATCAGAGCTTTTTCCGACGAGAATTCCGACCGTGTGTACGCGGCATAACAGGTTTTCTTCTAAGATTGCCCTGTATTTGGCTCCATCCGCCTTCCCATCAACTCTGAGCAGCTTCCCTGTCCCTGCTGAAGAAAAGCATCCCCACAACATGATGCTGCCACCACCATGTTTCACAGTGGGGATGGTGTGTTCAGGGTGATGTGCAGTGTTAGTTTTCCCCCACACATAGCGTTTTGTTTTTAGGCCAAAAAGTAAAATTTTGGTCTCATCTGACCAGATCACCTTCTTCCACATGTTTGCTGTGTCCCCCACATGGCTTCTCACAAACTGAAAACAGGACTTCTTATGGCTTTTCTTTCACCAATGTCTTTCTTCTTGTCACTCTTCCATAAAGACCAGATTTGTGGAGAACACGACTAATAGTTGTCCTGCTTATTTAACCACTTCAGCCCCGGACCAATTTGCAGCCAAAGGACCAGGCCCCTTTTTGCGATTCGGCACTGCGTCGCTTTAACTGACAATTGCGCGGTCGTGCGACGTGGCTCCCAAACAAAATTGGCGTCCTTTTTTTCCCACAGAGCTTTCTTTTGGTGGTATTTGATCGCCCCTGCGGTTTTTATTTTTTGCGCTATAAACAAAAATAGAGCGACAATTTTGAAAAAAATGCAATATTTTTTTTTACTTTTTGCTATAATAAATATCCCCAAAAAATATATAAAAAACATATTTTTTCCTCAGTTTAGGCCGATACGTATTCTTCTACATATTTTTGGTAAAAAAAAAATCGCAATTAGCGAATATTGATTGGTTTGCGCAAAAGTTATAGCGTTTACAAAATATGGGATAGTTTTATAGCATTTTTATTAATATTTTTTTTTTTTTACTAGTAATGGCGGCGATCAGCGATTTTTATTGTGACTGCGACATTATGGCGGACACGTCAGATATTTTTGACACATTTTTGGGACCATTGTCATTTATACAGCAATCAGTGCTATTTAAATGCACTGCTTCCTATGTAAATGACACTGGCAGTGAAGGAGTTAACCACTAGGGGGCGGGGCTAAGTGTGACGTGTTGTGTTTTTTTTTACAGTAGGGTGCGTGGCTGACAGCATTGATCGGCTTTCCCGATGACAGGGAACAGCCGATGAATGACAGGCAGTGTAGGAAGAAGGGGAGAGGTTTGTTTACACAGACCTCTCCCCGTTCTTCAGCTCTGTGACCCGATCGCGGGACACCAGCGGCGATCAGGTCCGCTGGTCCTGCGGCCGTGGTCTCTGAGCTCCCGACTGGGTCGCTAGTGCGCTGCCAGTGGCGCACGCGCAACCCCACGGCTAGGCAATTAAAGGGCACGTATATATACACAGCTCCACGGTCCCGCTGTTTTCCCAGGCAATCGCGGGTGCCCGGCGGACATCGCGACCCCTGGGCACGCGCACCGTGTCCCTATCGACGCCGAGGGTGGCGCGCGCGCCCTTGACTGCCGGGAATAGAAGGACGTCATATGACGTCCACCCAGGATGGGAGATCCACCTTGTGGACGTCATTTGACTATGGCTGGGTATTGAAGTGGTTAAAGTAGTGTGTTGGTTTTGTGTTTTTTTTTTTTAGGACATTAACCACTTCCCACCCGGCCAATGTACATATACGGCCGGGTGGGAGCCGTCTACTTCTGAATGGACGTTCCGGAACGTCCTTCAGAAGTAGAGGGATCCCGCGTGCGTGTGCCCGCGTGCGTGTGCCCGCACGCGCGTACCCGCACGCGCGTGCCCGCGCAGCGGCGCGATCCCGATGCGGCCGTGTCACCCGGACACGGCGCATCTCGGATCGGCAGGAGGGCTCGGTGATTGGCCCTCCTGATCACATGACAGCCGTATCGAATCACGGCCGTCATGTGATGTAAACAAACAGCCGGTTGCTAGGCAATCGGCCCTCCTCTCCTCACACGGAAGTCGTCGGTGAGGAGAGGAGAGCGGATCGCTGCAGCTGGCTGGTGATCAGTGAGTATTAGCTGTTTTTTTACAGCTTTTACTCACTGATCACCAGTCTAGTGTCCCCACAGTGTAAACACACATGTCCCCAAAACACACATGTCCCCAAATAATAAAAACACCTGTCCCTCACATATGTCCCAGTAAAATCACATGTGCCAATGATTATCTGCACACATATGTCCGTGATCACCTGCACACCCCTTTTACATGATCATTTGCGTACATCTGTCCGTGATCACGCGAACCAATTATTATACACTTAATGGATTTTTTTTTTTTATACAAAAAACATGTAGCAGAATACATTTTGGCTTAAATTTATGACAAAATTTGATTTTATTGGATTTCTTTTAAAAAAGAAAGGAGAAAATATTGTTTTTTTTCAAAATTTCCGCTATGTTTTCGCTTATACCGCAAAAAATAAAAAACGTAGTCGCGAATAAATACCACCAAACTAAAGCTCTATTTGTGCGAACAAAGTGATAAAAAATTCATTTGGTTACAGCATTGCATGACCGCGCAATTGTCATTGAAAGTGCGAGAGCGCTGAAAGCTGAAAATTGGTCTGGGCAGGAAAGGTGTTTAAGTGCACAGTAGGCAAGTGGTTAAGCGCACTATAAGGAATTATTCCCCAGGACACTCTTTGTTAAAATTATTTTCTTCGGCACTTGCAGTTTACAGCTTTTCATGCTGCTGGTGCCTGCTCTCTCTGTGCCACTTCCCTCAACTTCTGGTCTTCACAGCAATGAGTTAACAGTGGACAGTGCAGTCTCCAAGCAGCCATGAATGAATAACTTGTATAGCGCTACATATGCAAACTAAATTGCCTCAGGGCGCTTTTGCCGCCAGTGTCCGTCTGGGTTTGCAGAAGAGATGGGTCTTGAGCTTCTTCCTGAAGGCCAGATGGTTTTCTTCCGATTGGATGTCCATTGTGGGAGACCAGATATAGTGAATGCAGAGTCCTGGGGAGACCGGATATAGTGAATGCAGAGTCCTGGGGAGACCAGATATAGTGAATGCAGAGTCCTGGGGAGACCAGATATAGTGAATGCAGAGTCCTGGGGAGACCGGATATAGTGAATGCAGAGTCCTGGGGAGACCGGATATAGTGAATGCAGAGTCCTGGGGAGACCGGATATAGTGAATGCAGAGTCCTGGGGAGACCGGATATAGTGAATGCAGAGTCCTGGGGAGACCGGATATAGTGAATGCAGAGTCCTGGGGAGACCGGATATAGTGAATGCAGAGTCCTGGGGAGACCGGATATAGTGAATGCAGAGTCCTGGGGAGACCGGATATAGTGAATGCAGAGTCCTGGGGAGACCGGATATAGTGAATGCAGAGTCCTGGGGAGACCGGATATAGTGAATGCAGAGTCCTGGGTTTAGTAACACTTTAATATCACATTGATATCTCTGATCATACATCCTCTTCAATATTACTCATGTCTCCAGATCGTTCCTCAGTTCATTTCAGGGGATATTTCATCAAATATTTATGGATTAATATGTTGTAGACGGAGGAAATAACACCCTCAGTACAACCAGACAATACCACAACCCCCATTACTGGAGTCTTCTATTATGTTGTAGGCCTTCTCTTCTCCCGGGAGCCCATTGAATGGGGCAATTTGGAGTCATAAAAGCCAACTACAATTTTGCATGAGGTGCAAACACTTCATACGGTGTTGGGAAAACCATAAAGGAAAAGTGAGAATAGAAGCTCAGCTGCCACGAGAATCTTTATTTCTCACTTAATCCCTCTTAAGATGAGTTAATAAATCTGAATGCATTGTGACCAACCACCATTAATATTGACAGCTCTGTCATTAAAAAAACAGTTCGATCGGGATGCCCATACATATCGCAGATCTCCTCCTTACTGATAGTAATTTTTCAGTATATATTTCTTCCTCCTAGTCTGTGGGAGGGAGTCAAGCATAGGGGTCAACCGATTATCGGGGGCTAGATATTCACTTTTTTTTAAAGAATCTTGATCGGTCACAAACTTATATTGGTCTCCTCCTGCCGCAGCGACTATCTTTTTTTGGGCCCACTGTGTCATTGGCCTGGGTAGAAGAAGTCAGGACTCTGAAGGTTTTGCACGGCAGGCCCAGTGCGCGGAGGCATGCGGCACAAGCGCACAACGTCGCTATGTATGTTGCGCCACATGCCTCCGCGCACTGGGCCTGCAAACGTTCTGAAAGTCTAAGTCCTGGCTTCTTCTACCTGGATAGGACAAAGGCCGCCGCCTCCCTTGGCTCGGACAGTGCACGCCACAGAACTCCTGGACCAGAGCACACGCCAGCCAGCCGCCACCCACCCACAGCAGGGTGCCAGCCACCCACCCACAGCAGGGTGCCAGCCAGCCACCCACAGCAGGGTGCCAGCCAGCCACCCACAGCAGGGTGCCAGCCAGCCACCCACAGCAGGGTGCCAGCCAGCCACCCACCCACTGCTGGGTGCCAGCCACCCACCCACTGCTGGGTGCCAGCCACTCACCCACTGCAGGGTGCCAGCAAAAGACCCACCCACAGCAGGGTGCCAGTCACCCACCCACAGCAGGGTGCCAGTCACCCACCCACAGCAGGGTGCCAGTCACCCACCCACAGCAGGGTGCCAGCCACCCACCCACTGCAGGGTGCCAGCCACCCACCCACTGCAGGGTGCCAGCAAAAGACCCACCCACCCACAGCCGGGTGCCAGCCAGCCACCCACAGCCGGGTGCCAGCCAGCCACCCACAGCCGGGTGCCAGCCAGCCACCCACAGCCGGGTGCCAGCCAGCCACCCACAGCCGGGTGCCAGCCACCCACCCACAGCCGGGTGCCAGCCACCCACCCACAGCCGGGTGCCAGCCACCCACCCACTGCAGGGTGCCAGCCACTCACCCACTGCAGGGTGCCAGCAAAGGACCCACCCACAGCAGGGTGCCACCCACCCACTTACAGCAGGGTGCCACCCACCCACAGCACCTGTGTTGATTTTTCAAAACTTTAAATGTACAGAATATCAGCACCTGATATCGGTGCTGGAAAATTGGTATTGGTATCGGCCCTGAAAAAACTATATCAGTCGACCCCTAGTTGAGCACCTGGGATTATAGTAGATCTCATATTGCACCAAAATCCATATGATAGCCAAATACACCTCTCCATTAAATCAGTTATAGCAATGTGGTTCTGTGTGGAATACCGGAATTTTTTTACCGGCTTTTTTTTTTTCAGGGGCATCCGCCTATACTTTAGGCGGTTATCATTCCAGCGGAAAGCCAGCTGCCCTCTCCTCCTTGGCTCTGCTATGCCAGGCGTAAGGCATCATACAGCTATACGCCACGTGGTCCATTCATCTTTATCACGTTAGTGTGTTCTGCAAGCTTCATCACTTGCTATCAGATACCCGGGAAACTGCGTGGAGAAAAAGAAAAATTCTAGAAAAGTGATCTTTTAAAAGAGGAGTTCAGGTTTCAGAGCAAAAAAAAAAAAATATATATATATAATACTCACCTTGTTGGACATAGCTCCCAACTGTCCCTGATTTGACAAAGTCCCTCTGTCCCTCTGTCCCTCTTTTCTTATTTTTCCCTCGTTTATGGTCTGATCTATATAGTTGTAAAAAAAATGCACTATTTATTTTTCAAAAAGTGTTTCCCAGTGCTAAACCTTTCATCCAATTTCTAAATTTCTGCCTTTTTAAATGTCAAAAGCCAATATAAAGGAATAGTAGCGGTAAAATAAAGAGCTCTGTGGGTTTGACTAATATTTTTTGGGATAATTCGCCTTTAAGAGGGCATGACAGGGGGGTGTGTCCTATGCCGACATACTTTTGCTAATAGGTGTCCCTCATTCCCATCTCAAAAAGTTCGGAGGTATGTAGGTGGATACAGCATAGATCCGATGCTGCAGCTGTCCCCCACTGTTTTGAATACTGAGACGTTGGAACTGAGTAATCAAACACCACTGATCGCACAGCTCTCGGTCCTCAGTCTGCAGAGAGCCGTAACTGCCAGTGGATCCTCCAACACTTACTGGAGTGCCAGGCTGTGCAGTTGGCAGGAGCGGCTGGCTTGGTCTCCCAGCGGCTTGTGGTGAGGCTGATCCAGCCGCCGGTCCAGGCTTCTGGGTGGATCCCACAGTACAAAATATATGAAGGGGTGCTACCACCTATTAAGCGGAAGAAGACTATCGGGTGCCAGATCCACAGCCATACAAGAGCCACACCTGTATCAATAACAGATCAATCGTCAATCCCAGAAAACTGCTGATCTTCTTTATTGGAAAATCTGCAGTGGCGCTATGGGGCCCGCAGCCGAGTGGGTCCCGGTGAAGAGGGCTGATCCTAGGCGGGTGCGCGTCCCGGCACTGTAAGCTGCCGCAGAGAAGACGCCCTGAGCCACCGAAGCTGTGACAAGCCACTGCACTGGTTGCTAGAATCAACAGACGCCCGGCGCCTAGCATCCAGTGACGTCAGAGGCTGCAGCCACCCCAGCATTCATAGCATGCCGCGGCTGGAAGACGAGCTCCGTTCCACCCACCTCTGCCATCCTCAGACAGCGTGGCTCAGAGGGAGGGCAGCGAGCAGAGCGAGAGGAGTGTTTCTGAAAAGAGCTGCCTGGCGGAGCCTGCCTTGCTGTGAGACTGTGAGTGACTGCACTGCACCTGGCATGAACCTCAGCCTTACCCTGTAAGTAATTTGCTGTGCCATCAAACACAGCCATTGTGCCCATTAAATGCAGCCACTGTGCCCGTCAAATGCAGCCACTGTGCTCATAAAACGCAGCCACGGTGCCTGTCAAATGCAGCCACTGTGTCCGTCAAATGCAGCCACGGTGCCCGTCAAATGCAGCCACGGTGCCCGTCAAATGCAGCCACGGTGCCCGTCAAATGCAGCCACGGTGCCCGTCAAATGCAGCCACGGTGCCCGTCAAATGCAGCCACGGTGCCCGTCAAACGCAGCCACTGTGCCCATCAAACGCAGCCACTGTGCCCGTCAAACGCAGCCACTGTGCCCGTCAAACGCAGCCACGGTGCCCGTCAAACGCAGCCACGGTGCCCGTCAAACACACATACACCATTTTGCTATGGGGCCCTGTGATTTCTAGTTACGCCCCCTGAGTACAACTTACAAACCTGGACTGTCATAGAACCATGCTACCTGTCTGCAAAACTGCAAGTAGTCTGTTATTTTCTCCGTTCGCGTCTGCCCTGGTGTGGTGGCCCGGCACAATAGCATTGTGTATAAGTCCTGGGGGCAACCAAGTACCGGTAGGCCTGCTGCCTTAAGGGAAAAGGGGGCGGCTATAGGTGACGCACACAGTAGCTAACTATAGTGTCTGACCACCTGCATTGAGGTAGACGTGACATTCGTGACAATTGGCTGTGTGTTGTTATTTTTAGCGGACAGCAAATTTTGTTAAAGGCTTGTGATAATGTCACGAATGTCACGTCTACCTCAATGCAGGTGGTCAGACACTATGGCTACTGTGTGCTTCACCTACAGCAGCAAGTAACTTTCTGTATGAATAATGAGTCTGTCTCGCACACCGCCATTCTTTTACCTTGGCAACTGCAGATTTTCAGTGCTCTAATTCTGGAGCTGCAGTTCATAATAATTAAAGGCTATTATCGGATAGATCCATTCTTATGGCCATATGGTAGGAAGGGCTTGTTTCTATAGATCAGTCCATCTGATTCTTGTTTCATCAAAAATGTACGAATGTACAAAGCACATCGCTCTATAGCGTGTACTTGTCTCCTATCCAGAGCACGAAGTGTAATTTCTATCCGCTGCTTCATTCCTCTGCTATCTGCATGAGTCACTTCTGAAAAGTTTTCCTGACACCAAGAGAAAAAAGGTGACAGGGGAGGGGGATCTCCTCCAGTAGATTGATAGCTTCAGCTCTGGTGAAGGGGGTGTGCCCCTTCCCACCAATCATTTCTCGGAGCTCTCCTCACTGATGTAACTTCAGCTATCCGCCCCCTGCTTTTTAGAGCTGAGAGATTCTTTGTAATTTATGTACTTTTAACCACTTCAGCCCCGGACCAATTTGCAGCCAAAGGACCAGGCCCCTTTTTGCGATTCGGCACTGCGTCGCTTTAACTGACAATTGCGCGGTCGTGCGACGTGGCTCCCGTGCGCTATAAACAAAAATAGAGCGACAATTTTGAAAAAAATGCAATATTTTTTTGCTTTTTGCTATAATAAATATCCCCAAAAAATATATAAAAAAACATTTGTTTTCCTCAGTTTATTCTTCTACATTTTCCTCAGTGTACTCTTCTACATATTTTTGGTAAAAAAAATCGCAATTTGCGAACATTGATTGGCTTGCGCAAAAGTTATAGCGTTTACAAAATAGGGGATAGTTTTATAGCATTTTTATTAATATTTTTTTTTTGTTACTAGTAATGGCGGCGATCAGCGATTTTTATTGTGACTGCGACATTATGGCGGACACATCGGACATTTTTGACACATTTTTAGGACCATTGTCATTTATACAGCAATCAGTGCTATTTAAATGCATTGATTCCTGTGTAAATGACACTGGCAGTGAAAGAGTTAACCGCTAGGGGGAGGGGAGGGGTTATGGTCTTTGACGTGTGTGTTTTTTTTTACATAGGGGGCGGGGCTGACGTCTGAGGTATAAGAGTCATTGAGGTATAGTAGGGGTTATAGAGGTATAGTAGGGGTTATTGAGGTATAGTAGGGGTTATTGAGGTATAGTAGGGGTTATTGAGGTATAGTAGGGGTTATTGAGGTATAGTAGGGGTTATTGAGGTATAGTAGGGGTTATTGAGGTATAGTAGGGGTTATAGTAGTATAGTAGGGGTTATAGAGGTATAGTAGGGGTTATTGAGGTATAGTAGGGGTTATAGTAGTATAGTAGGGGTTATTGAGGTATAGTAGGGGTTATAGTAGTATAGTAGGGGTTATTGAGGTATAGTAGGGGTATAGTAGGGGTTATTGAAGTATAGTAGGGGTTATTGAGGTATAGTAGGGGTTATAGTAGTATAGTAGGGGTTATTGAGGTATAGTAGGGGTTATAGTAGTATAGTAGGGGTTATTGAGGTATAGTAGGGGTTATTGAGGTATAGTAGGGGTTATAGTAGTATAGTAGGGGTTATAGTAGTATAGTAGGGGTTATTGAGGTATAGTAGGGGTTATAGTAGTATAGTAGGGGTTATTGAGGTATAGTAGGGGTTATAGTAGGGGTTATTGAGGTATAGTAGGGGTAGAGATCCCAGATGAGGAGCAAGGAGAATTCTGCATTTTTTTTTTATGATATGTGTCTTTCAAGTGCTGTTGCCAATGGACGGAATGGTCGCGCGCGACCCACGGCCAGGCAATTAAAGGGCCACGTACCTGTACGTGGTTTTGCCTGGCCGTGCCATTCTGCTGACGTAAATATATGCAGTGGGCGGTCAGGAAGCTGGTTAATGAATATAGCAGAAAAATGGCTGTAGATAAATGGGTACAACGTATGTAGGAGGGTTTGTTTCATCTGTGTATCACCTGAGGCCAGTTGCTTCTCTGGGTATACATAGGGGTTCACAATCGATTCAAGTCTAATTTCAGCCAATGATTTTTAGCCTGGGGTGGGGTGGAGTAGGAGCCTCTGTTGGGTTTACATTGCTCTGTTTTCTTCATGTCCCGGACACACCTGCTACCCCATATTTTATTCTATTTTATCCTGCGAGGGGGGAATCCCCCAGTGGAGGGCACAGGCAGCAGTAAAAACTTGCCAGGACCTTTTTTCCCACTCCAATTTCACAGCTACAACTCCGGAAACTACTTTGTCAGTGGCCGTCCATGGCACACAGTGCTCAGCATAAATAAGTACACCCCTTTTGAAAAGTAGGAACCAATATCTCAAAGAACAATTTAAAATTTTTTGACAATTTTTTGACAAATCTGAGTTTTATAAAACGTCATTTCAAAATGTCATTTCGGGACCCTTTGGGTCCAGAGACCCCAAATTTTGGCTGCAGCTAAGGGGCATCTAGGAACCCTTAAAGCGGTTCTGCACACACTATTTTTATTTTTTTTTCTTGTAATGTTAAAATAATTTTTATTATTTCAATACACTCACATTTTTGGTGTCCGTACGTTGTCCGTGTCCGTAATTCTTAAAATTCTGAACTTTTAAAATATATGCCAGCAGGCAGGAGGCCCGTAAATCTCGCGAGATTTCGTCAGGAGGCCCGTAAATCTCGCGAGATTTCGGCAGGAGGCCCGTAAATCTTGCGAGATTTCGGCGGATGTCCGCACTGACTCCTGGGATCAATGACACCAGATCCCAGGAGACAGTGCGGCATGACGAGGTTCGACGCACAGACCCCGCCCACCCCTGAAGAGACAGAGCATCAATTACAAGGTAAGTATAAAAAAAAAAAAAAAACACGCCATTTAGTACTCTTTTCCTGATTTGGAAGGCAAAGAGAATTACTAAATGAAGTGTGTGCAGAACCGCTTTAACTACCAAGTTTGAAGTTCGGGGGACCTATGGCTGCAAATGGGCACAGTGAGGCTGCAAATGGGCATTGTTGACCCTCTTTTACACTTATAGTAGCTGCACATTTCTCACCCTAGGCTTATACTCGAGTCAATACGTTTTCCAATTTTTTTGTGGTAAAATTAGGTGCCTCGGCTTTGACCTCCATGATTTGTAAGGACAGCACCAAGTCTTCTAGGTATAGAATGAACACGTTGGTGACACATTGCAACATCTTTCCATTCTTCAAGAATAACCTTTTGTAGAGCCTGGATGCTGGATGGAGAGTGATGTCCAACTTGTCTCTTCAGAATTCCCCGTAGGTGTTCTCCGATTGGGTTCAGATCAGAAGACAGACTTGGCCACCGAATCACTTTCACCCTGTTCTTCAGAAATACAACAGTGGCCTTAGATGTGTGTTTTGGATCATTGTCATGTTAGAAAAGTGCATGGCGACCAAGGGCACGGAGTGATGGTATCGTCTTCTCTTTCAATATAGGGCAGTACATCTGTGAATTCATGATATCAATGAAATGCAGCTCCCCGACTCCAGCAGCACTCATGCAGCCCCACAGAAGGACACGGCCACCACCATGTTTCACTGTAGGCACCGTGTATTTTTCTTTGTACTCCTCACCTTTGCGATTGTCAGAAACCATGAATCAGACTGAGACAGAAGTACAGTTAAATCACACGTGTTTGATAATAATAAAAAAAAGGTAAACGTAGTTAAAAAAAAAAAGCCAGAGTTCAGAAACCGGAACGGATAGTCAGACAAGCCAAAACGTCAGGGAGCCAGAAGGAATGTCAGCCAAGCAAGTCTTTAACAGGAACACAGGAGAGCGTCTCTAGAGACCAAGGCGAAGGCACAGATCATCTGAACTGGATGGGTTAATTAGGCAGGACTGACGAGCAGGATCATCAACAGGTGAGTCACTGTGGAGAGATAGGAGCTGGCAATTAGCCGACAGCTGAGCGGCCAGCTCAGAGAAGGAAGGTCTGAGCCCAGCCCTGACAGCGACGCCATACAGTATTGAAGCCATCAGTTCCAAAAACATTTATCTTGGTCTCATCACTCCAGAGTCCCAGTAGTCGTCTTTTCTTTATTTAATTTTTTTTAGCATGGGTCCTGGCAAATTCTAGGTGGGCTTTTTTGTGCATGGGCTTTAGAAGAGGCTTCCTTCCTGGATGTCACCCATGCATGTCATTCCTCTGCAGTGTCCGCTGGATTGTGTCACGGGAAACAATGACCCCAGTTTGGCTTTCTTCTTCTTTAGCTAAATGCAGTGAACTTGCATGGCAATTTTCTTCAACCCTTCCAACCAGAAGACATAGTTACATAGTTACATAGCTAGTTAGGTTGAAAAAAGACACAAGTCCATCCAGTTCAACCACAAATAAAAAAAAAATAAAAATAAAAAAAATATATATCATACAATCCATATACCCCATTCTATACCCACAGTTGATCCAGAGGAAGGCAAAAAAAAACCCAGAAGAGCATGCTCCAATTTTCTACAGCAGGGGAAAAGATTCCTTCCTGATCCCCCGAGAGGCAATCGGATTTTCCCCGGATCAACTTTACCTATAAATGTCAGTACCCAGTTATATTATGTACATTTAGGAAAGTATCCAGGCCTTTCTTAAAGCAATCTACTGAGCTGGCCAGAACCACCTCTGCAGGGAGTCTATTCCACATTTTCACAGCCCTTACTGTGAAGAAACCTTTCCGTATTTGGAGATGAAATCTCTTTTCCTCCAGACGTATAGAGTGCCCCCTTGTCCTCTTTGTTGACTGTAAAGTGAATAACTCAACACCAAGTTCACTATATGGACCCCTTATATATTTGTACATGTTGCTCATATCCCCCCTTAATCTCCTCTTATCAAGAGAGAATAAATTCAGTTCCTCTAATCTTTCCTCATAGCTGAGCTCCTCCATGCCTCTTATCAGTTTGGTTGCCCTTCTCTGCACTTTCTCCAGTTCCCCGATAACTGGTGCCCAAAACTGAACTGCATATTCCAGATGAGGTCTTACTAATGATTTGTACAGGGGGGCAAAATGATATCTCTCCCTCTGGAGTCCATACCTCTCCTAATATAAGAAAGGACTTTGCTCGCTTTGGAAACCGCAACTTGGCATTGCATGCTATTATTGAGCTTATGATCTACCAAAACCCCCAGATCCTTCTCCACTACGGATCCCCCCAGTTGTACTCCCCCTAGCATGTATGATGCATATTCTTAGCCCCCAAGTGCATAACTTTACATTCATCAACATTAAACCTCATCTGCCACATAGTCGCCCAATTAGTGCATTGATGTCGGCTTGTAAATTGGAGACCTCCTGTAAGGACGTTATTCCACTGCATAGCTTGGTGTCATCTGCAAAGACAGAAATGTTACTTTTGATCCCAGACCCAATATCATTTATAAAGATATTAAAAAGTAAGGGTCCTGTCGAGGTGATAACTTCCGTGGACAGCCTGGATGTCTCTGTGAAGATGGTTGCAGTTTCATCTTTGTTAAATTTTTGTATCCCTTTTGCTCCAGTATTCTGACTGATAAGTAAAGCTTTGCTGATCTACTTGTAGCCTTCACCTTTCTTGTGTAAAGAATTTTTTTTTTTCCCCAGGCCTTGTGACCGTTCTGACTTTCTTTGGGGGGTATTCATTTTTGCAACATGGTCTTGAATGAATTTGTTAGGAAAAATTTTTTTTTGGGTGTGTAAATTAACCGCTTCCCGACCGCCTCACGCAGATGTACGTCTTCAGAATGGCACGGCCAGGCAAAACCACGTACAGGTACGTGGCCCTTTAATTGCCAGCGGACTCGATCGCCGCTGGTGTCCCGTGATCGGGTCACAGAGCTGAAGAACGGGGAGAGGTCTGTGTAAACAAACCTCTTCCCGCGCTTCCTACTCTGCCTGTCACTAATCGGCTGTTTCCGGTCATCGGGAAAGCCAATCAATGACGTCAGGCGTCAGCCCCGCCCTCTAATGTAAAAAAAAAACACACACGTCACAGACCTAACCCCCTCCCCGCCCCCTAGTGGTTAACTCTTTCACTGCCAGTGTCATTTATACAGGAATCAATGCATTTAAATAGCATTGATTGCTGTATAAATGACAATGGTCCCAAAAATGTGTCAAAAATGTCCGATGTGTCCACCATAATGTCGCAGTCACAATAAAAATCGCTGATCGCCGCTATTACTAGTAAAAAAAAAATATTAATAAAAATGCTATAAAACTATCCCCTATTTTGTAAACACTATAACTTTTGCGCAAACCAATCAATAATCACTAATTGCGTTTTTTTTTTTACCAAAAATATGTAGAAGAATACATATCGGCCTAAACTGAGGAGAATGTTTTTTTATATATTTTTGGGGGATATTTATTGTAGCAAAAAGTAAAAAATATTGGAATTTTTTCAAAATTGTTGCTCTATTTTTGTTTATAGCGCAAAAAATAAAAACCGCAGGGGCGATCAAATACCACCAAAAGAAAGCTCTTATTGTGGGAAAAATAGGACGCCAATTTTGTTTGGGAGCCACGTCGCACGACCGCGCAATTGTCAGTCAAAGCGACGCAGTGCCGAATCGCAAAAAGGGGCCTGGTCCTTTGGCTGCCAATTGGCCCGGGCTGAAGTGGTTAACAAATCTCGGTTGCAATCAGTGGCCCCACGTTTGTGGGAGGATCTTGTAGTATAGTGTCCCATAGAAAATGTTGATTCTGAAAGGAAAGTAAAGATTTTCTGACAAATCTGTTGGGGGTGTACTCATTTATGCTGAGCACTGTGCATGGAGGAAGGTTGACTGACTAGGAATGGTCATCTGACGGTTGTGAATAGTTGTGGCTTATACGTGATGATGAATCTCCATGATTGAAAGAACTGAAGGGCCAATGAATGAAAGGGGTGGGCCAGGGACAGTAAGACCGGGGAGGAAAGAGATCAGCATTTCTCAACTAGGGTTCTTCCAAAGGCCACTAGAAGTTCTTTGAGCAAAGAGTAGTTTCTGCCCCACTGACACCAGTGATCAGTTTAGCCATTTTCAAGTGGGGGATTCTTCCCACCGACCATCACACCCACTTCTGATGAAGTCATTTCTATGACATAATGCGTCAAGTTGATACGCAACGTTGCGCTACCCTGATCCCGAGGCGGAACGCACGCCAACCCTGGCAGACAGGTCTTGTGTTCTCACCATTTGTGCGGCACAGGGAGAAGATTTTAAATTGTTAACCTTGTTGGCAAGTTTCAATAAACGTTTCTGGAACTTTTTACACTATGAGGACCTCCCGGTTTCTTTCTTTTATTTTTCATCCTGCCCATTAAGAGACCCCAGCTTTGGATCCAAGGGATATAGTAAGGAGGGACGTGGGGATTGGTCGGTTCTCTTCCTCCTCTGGTCACAGAGACCATTATGCCCTGTACACACGACCGGTTTTGCGTCCAAATAAACTCTGAAAAGGTTTTTTCCGACGGAATTCCGCTCAAGCTGTCTTGCATACACGCGGTAACGCCAAAGTCCAACGGTCAAGAATGCGGTGACGTACAACGCGTACGACGGGACTAGAAAATGCAAGTTCAATAGCTTCCGTCTCGTACATGCTTCAGAGCATGCGTCGTTTTTGGTGCGTCGGAACAGCATACAGACGAGCGTTTTTTTCTAAATTTATTCCGTCGGACAAATATAGAACATGTTCTCTAATGCCGCATACACGCGGTCGGAATTTCCGATGGAAACAGTCCGATGGGAGCTTTTCAACGGATTTTCCGACCGTGTGTATGCCCATCGGTCTTTTTCTGTTGGAATTTCCGACGGACTTTGGATTGAGAACCTGTTCTCAATTTTTCAGACGGAAAACCTTTCTATCGGATTTTCCGATCGTGTGTATGCAATTCCGACACGCAAAATTCCGACGCATGCTCGGAAACAATTTGACGCATGCTCGGAAGCATTAAACTTCCCTTTTATAGTGCTGTCGAACGTGTTTTATGCCGCTGTGTTACTGACCGTCGGAATTTGGTGTGACCGTGTGTAGGCAAGACAGCTTGAGCGCAATTCCGTTGGAATTCCGTTGGAAAAAACGTCATTTTTTTTCTGACGAGAATTCCGATCGTGTGTACGATAGGAGTTATTTTTTCGTTGATTCGTTGTTCCGTTAGTCTAATTTTCGTTTATTCGAAATTCATATTTTCGTTATTTCGTATTCCGACACATCCGTATTTTCGGAAGAGCTATATTTTCGTTGATTTAAAAAGATTCGTATTTCCGTTAATCTAATTTTCGTTGATTCGAAATTCGTATTTTCGGAGATTTAGTTACATTCGTACTTTCGTAAGATTGATTTATTCGTACATTCATAACATTGTTTTCGTAGATTCGTAATCGGAGCATAATTCATAATTTTACGCAATGTGTATGCTATTTATATGTTTAAGAAACAAACAATTTCTCTCTCACAAGTCACAACTTAACTCAAAAATCCACCAAAACAGCCCCAACCACACCCTATCTGGACTCTGGATGGAATATTTCAGAATCAGAACTATCATTCGTTCTTTCGAATTCTCGATCAGCAGAATTTTTGTTATTTCGTATTTTCGTTGTTTTGATTTCCTTTTTCCGAATATTCGTAATTTCGTTTTTTTTCGTTCATTTTGACTGTCGTTACTTTTGAATCTTTGTTCGGTATTTTCGTTGTTTCTGTTTTCGTTTTTCGGATTTTCATTCTTGTTTCTAATTTAATTATTTAGTATTTTCGTTGTTTTTCATATTCGTTCTTTTCGATAGTTCGTTATTCGTTAGAATTTTTAGTAAACCATTCGTTCATTCGTACGATAACGAATGAACGAATATAACGAATTTGAACGGAAAACTAATTCGTAACTAAACGAATTGCACATGTCTATTCAATAGCTTCCGTCTCGTACATGCTTCAGAGCATGCGTCGTTTTTGGTGCGTCGGAACAGCATACAGATGTTTTTCCACTCAAAATGTATTCCGTCGGAAAAATATAGAACATGTTCTCTATCTAAGTCCGTCTGAATTTTTCAACGGAAAAAGTCCGATGAGGCATACACACAGTTGGAATATACGATGAAAAGCTCCCATCTTTCTGTCGGACTGTCCGACCGTGTGTACGCGGCATTAGGCTTGTTTTGCCATATGGTAAATAGGGTCAACTACGCCCGGTGAGTAGGAATCTTGTCCATATCCTGCACTGGTGTCCCATTGGAATTCTTTACGATCTGCTGTCTATGCTGAACATTATCCATCCAGGATGTTTTTGTACACCTGAAAGGACTTTTTAGTGGATATCACTATATTTGTTTTATTTTAGCAGTGTTTGGCGTTTATGGGTTTGCAATACCACATGTATTGTTATATATTTTATTCAATTATTTTTTCACATGCATTTATTATGCACTGTTCAATCTCATAACTAGTTTGATAAACCAGAGTCGCTAGCGCTGTTTCTTCACATAGTCACCCCGGTGGACAATTTAATTATTGGTTTTTACCCCTGTGGATCACTCTATACATTATTCACTAGTTTGGTTTGCTACAGCAGCTGCTATATAGCACTTTAGATTTAATTTACATTTTTATTATATTATTATACTGGGGCGAGTGTATACCTCGGTATATTTAATGTACAATGAGCTATAGATAGAATTACTGTATTAGCAGGAGCCCCAGGGGCGGACTGACAACTCATGGGGCCCACGGGCAATAGGAGATTATGGGGCCCCCAGGCAATTCAGAGATTATGGGGCCACACAGTATACACACACACAGTGTACTATCAAACAGTATACACATTCATGTACACACAGTATACACAGACATGTTTCTATTGGCTGAGAAGGTACTGGAGAGGTGGGGCAGATATAATTTGGGGATTTTTAGACCAAAAGGATGTCGGTAAGGGACATTTCAGAGACAGATGTAAAAAAAAAAAAAACACAGAATTTTACATACTGTCCCTGTTTTTACTGAGGATGGCAACCCTGATGGGGCCCCCCAGTGGCCCGGGGGCCCTCGGGTAGTGCCCGAGTCCGGAAGGAGCCCTTTTGAGACCGTAAAGGTTTTATAGGATTCCTAGATGTAAAAAAAGGTTGAGAAAGGCTCCCTTAGACACTGCTGAATGTCCTCCAGCCAGGAAATGAGGCGGGCTCTATCTGACTGGCTGCAGCTTCTGTTGCACATTGTGAGAAGCTCTCGGTGTGCAGTGAAACGAGAGTAAATTATTTCAGTACAGGAGAGGAGCCGGTACAACTGTGCATGACTATAGGGAAGGCTGGAGTTCAGCTTTAATGTATCTCGATTACCAGCATGAAGAAGCATTTTCCTTATCTGTAAAAAGAGTGTGAAATTTATACACTTAAATTATATCCTGTATACACCGTACAATTATCCTCCCACTCTGTGTACAGGATTCCTTCACTCACCGGAATGCTTTGTCTCTGGATTATGATATCTGTCTGTTGCTGCTGCTCAGAGGGTTCCTAGACCTGTCAAGACACTGGGATATACCTGGAGTCACCGGGTCACCCCATTCACACAGCTTCTGGCTTTGTTTTTTATTTTATTTTTATAAAATAGTAGCTTTGTGATTACCTACCTAGGTAAGCCTTGTTATAGGCTTACTTGTAGATAAAATGAATATCTCCTAAAGCTGCACGGTTTAGGAGATATTCACCCTGCATGCAGCCGCTGACGTCTGCGGCACATGTGCTCTGAAGGTGACGGCATCATGGCTCCGCCCACAGCACTTACAGCCTGTGAACCTGGAAGTAACGCCGGGGGAACATGTCAGCCCCCTCAGCGGTTACCGTAACTTCAGATCTTCTTGTCGGAACCTAGAGCTCCCGTGCCAGTGACGTCATCAAGGCTCTGACCACTCACAGCGCCGGAGCCTGCGAACCTGGAAGTAACGGCGGGGAAACATGTCAGCCCCCTCAGCAGTGACCGTTAGCGTAACTTCAGAGCTTCTTGCCGGAACCGAGGGCTCCTGCCCGCGGGAGTGATGTCATCACGGCTCCGGCCACTCACAGCGATGGAGCCTGGGAAGCCAGAAGTATGCCAGGGGAACATGTCAGCCCCCTCAGCGGTGACCCTTAGCTAAATTTCAGAGCTTCTTGCTGGAACAGAGGGCTCCTGCGCAAGTGACATCATCACGGCTCTAACCACTCACAACGAACCTAGAAGTAACGCCGGAAGAACATGTCAGACCCCTCAGCGATGACCATTAGTGTAACGTCAGAGCTTCTTGCTGGAACTGAGAGCTCCCGCACGAGTGATGTCATCACGGCTCCGACCACTCACAGCGACAGCCTGCGAACCTGGAAGTAACGCCGGAAGAACATGTCAGACCCCTCAGCGATGACCCTTAGCGTAACGTCAGAGCTTCTTGCTGGAACTGAGAGCTCCCGCACGAGTGACGTCATCTCGGCTCCGATCACTCACAGCGACAAAGCCTGCGAACCTGTAAGTAACGCCGGAAGAACATGTCAGACCCCTCAGCGATGTCCCTTAGCGTAACGTCAGAGCTTCTTGCTGGAACCGAGAGCTCCCGCGCGAGTGATGTCATCACGGCTCTGACCATTCACAGCGCCGGAGCCTGCGAACCTGGAAGTAACGCCGGGGGAACACGTCAGCCCCCTCAGCGGGCACCGTTAGCGTAACTTCAGAGCTTTCTGCCGGAACCGAGGGCTCCCGCACGTGGGAGTGATGTCATACCAGCTCCGGCCACTCACAGCGCCAGAGCCTGCGAACCTTGAAGTAACTCCGGAGGGGAAAAATGTCAGCCCCCTTAGTGGTGACCCTTAGTGGAACTTCAGAGCATCTTGCCGAAACCGAGAGCTCCCGCGCGAGTGACGTACTCCGACCACTCACATCGCTGAAGCCTGTAAAGAGGTTTTATTTCTTTGACAGGCCTTTTTATATTTTGAAAGGGAAAGCGGGTTAGGGCCAGGACACCCTTAAGTAGTTGCGATTTCAATTGGGGACTCTGAGACTTTAACAGGAGGACAGCTGTACAGGGAAAGGCCCAAGCAATGTGCCACTTCTGCACGTGCAGGATTGCTGTCTCCTATGTTAACAGTACTTAAACAGTTCCTAACTCAAAGTAACAGTTCTCTCAGCTGTACTACTTCTCCTTGGAGTTCTTCAGCCCCTTGAGCTCCCGGTCTCTCATTAGACCCTCTGATTCACTGACTCTGAATCCTGTGAGCTCCTCAAGGTCTTTGTGGTGGTATCTCCCTCAAGCGTCACCCACGCTTCCCTGCTGGGTCCCTAGCTTGGCACTTGGGATACCTTCAAGCTTCACCTCTGCTGACCAGCTCGGTCCCTAGCTTGGCACACAAGGCTGCTCTGCAAGCGTCACCTCTGCTGGTTGGGTCCCTGACTGAAAAATATATCCTCAACTCGTGTTCTGGTGAGAATTGTAAAATCTGGGATTTCCCACCACTTTCGGTCTTTCTGAGAAATCAGACTCCAGGACATGGAAGCAATCCTATAAAGTGCAGAAGTGTAAACCTCTAAGAAACCTCCAGAAGTGCCAATAAATGCATTGTAAATGTTGGCATAACCTAAGAAAAACCACAAGGAGGTAGATATCTCAGTAGTCTTTAATCTAGATGAGGCTGGTAGTAGAACCCAGGTATACTACAGGGGCAAATATTTATGGACACCAGACCATCACACCTACATGAGCTTGTTGGGCAACCCATTCCAAAACCATAGGCTTTGTTATGTGATTGGCACCCCTGTTGGTGGCTATAACATCCTACACTCTTCTGGGAAGGCTTTTCACACGATTTTGGTGCGTGTCAGTGGGAATTTGTGCCCATTCAGCCAAAAGAACGCTTTTGAGGTCCGGTACCAATGTTGGATGAGGAGACCTGGCTTACAATGGGTCTTCCAATTCATACCAAAGGTGTTCAGTAGGATTGATGTTAGGTATTGATGTTAGTTGAGAAGACCTGGCTCACATTGGGTGTTCCAATTCATACCAAAGGTGTTGAGTAGGGTTGGGGTTAGGTATTGATGTTCGGTGAGAAGACCTGGCTCACATTGGGTGATCCAATTCATCTCAAACGTGTTCAGCAGGGTTGAGGTTAGGTATTGATGTTCGGTGAGAAGACCTGGCTCACATTGGGTGATCCAATTCATCTCAAAGGTGTTCAGTAGGGTTGAGGTTAGGTATTGATAGTTGAGAAGACCTGGCTCACATTGGGTGTTCCAATTCATCTCAAACGTGTTCAGCAGGGTTGAGGTTAGGTATTGATGTTAGGTGAGAAGACCTGGCTCACATTGGGTGTTCCAATTCATCTCAAAGGTGTTCAGTAGGGTTGAGGTTAGGTATTGATGTTAGTTGAGAAGACCTGGCTCACATTGGGTGATCCAATTCATCTCAAAGGTGTTCAGTAGGGTTAAGGTTAGGTATTGCTGTTGGGTAAAAAGACCTGGCTCACATTGGGTGTTCCAATTCATCCCAAAGGTGTTCAGTAGGGCTATAACATCCTACACTCTTCTGGGAAGGCTTTTCACAAGATTTTGGAGCGTGTCAGTGGGAATTTGTGCCCATTCAGCCAAAAGAACGCTTTTGAGGTCCGGTACTAATGTTGGATGAGGAGACCCGGCTTACAGTGGGTGTTCCAATTCATACCAAAGGTGTTCAGTAGTGTTGAGGTTAGGTATTGATGTTGGGTAAAAAGACCTGGCTCACATTGGGTGTTCCAATTCATCTCAAAGGTGTTCAGTAGGGTTGAGGTTAGGTATTGATGTTAGTTGAGAAGACCTGGCTCACATTGAGTGTTCCAATTCATCTCAAAGGTGTTCAGTAGGGTTGAGGTTAGGTATTGATGTTGGGTAAAAAGACCTGGCTCACATTGGGTGTTCCAATTCATCTCAAAGGTGTTCAGTAGGGTTGAGGTTAGGTATTGATGTTAGGTGAGAAGACCTGGCTCACATTGGGTGTTCCAATTCATCTCAAAGGTGTTCAGTAGGGTTGAGGTTAGGTATTGATGTTAGGTGAGAAGACTTGGCTCACATTGGGTGTTCCAATTCATCTCAAAGGCGTTCAGTAGGGTTGAGGTTAGGTATTGATGTTAGGTGAGAAGATGAGAAGACCTGGCTCACATTGGGTGATCCAATTCATCTCAAAGGTGTTCAGTGAGGTTGAGGTTAGGTATTGATGTTAGGTGAGAAGACCTGGCTCACATTGGGTGTTCCAATTCATACCAAAGGTGTTCAGTAGGGTTGAGGTTAGGTATTGATGTTAGGTGAGAAGATGAGAAGACATGGCTCACATTGGGTGTTCCAGTTCATATCAAAGGTGTTCAGTGGGGCTGAAGTCAGGACTCTCAAGTCCCTCCACACCAAGCCCATCAAACCACATCTTTATGGAGTTGGCTTTGTACATGGGGCACAGTCATACTGGAACAGAAAAGCGTCTTCACCCAAATTTTACCACAAGGTTTGCAGAGCATAATTGTCTAAAATGTCTTTGTATGCTGTAATATTAACCATACCCTTTACTGAAAACCACTAAATTCAATCGTTCGGAGGGGTGCCCACGTATTTATTGCTATATAGAAATTTTTTTAAGGGGGGAGATGATACTAATGTTCTAGCATCAACATTATAGTTTCAATGGCTTCCTACTGAAATCTCAATTTTTATTAAATATTAAATCTCTTTATATTTAATTGATACAAAATTAGCCTAGTGATTAGTAGAATGGGGTTAATAGACTTTTTTTAATTTCGATTTTTATTTTTGATTCCACACTAGGGGAGGTAGGAATAAGCAGATCTAGATTTTATGGATCGAATGTTGGAAAATGCCCCCAATAAAGACATGTATGTATGTTTTATGCTCAATAGGTCATATTTCTAAGTGCTGAAAAAAACAGACACTTTAATACAAATTCACCAGCAACATTTATAATACAGCAAAAGTTCAGCCCAGTAAGGGGGCCAGTACATTAGCAGCTTTTTAGCTCCATTCCAGTGCGGCTCTCGGGCTCCCCATTGTGCTAAATGAGTGTTTTCTGTTCTCCCTTAGAATAATAACATTGTTGTAAAGCAGTTGAGGTTCTTTTTTTCCGAACATGGAACATTTTCTAACCAGCTGAAAAATCTGCTAACATGCAGACCTAGTCTCCAATTCTGCGCCGGAGAAAAGATCGACGAATCCCATGTCACTGTTGGAGATGACCCGACACATTTCACCTGAAGACCAACGGAAAGCTTCCCACCCATGGCCAGTGGTTGATCATTGAAAATATCTAATTTTCCAATTTCCAAGTTTGGGTTTCTTTACTTTATTTGTTATTATTACCTGTTACTCTTGCAGTTGTTTGCTGCCATTTTGTTCTTTGTGTTATGTTATGCACTTGTATTTTCACATTCTGACTTGTACATCTCTCCACAGTACTCCTACCAGGACGATGAAGAGAAGCCGCCGCTCCCCATCGCTGCGTCACAGTGCTGTAAGTCCACACTGACCGTCTTCGTGTTCCATGGGTCTGATCTGTGTCCACAGTTGTATTGTGACAATCGTCTTGTGTGTCAGCTAATGAGTTTCCCTCTTACTGTGTCATCCCAACTATTCATAAGACAGCCATCCTTTTCTTTTTTTGGATAACTTTTTCTTTTGCTTTTGGGAACAGGCGGAGTAATATTAAGTGACTCGGCTCCTAACAGTCACTCCTGGACCCTGCACTCTGTTACATACTCCTGACCCCTGTATTGTATACGTTGCATACTCCTGACCCCTGTACTCTCTACGTTACATACGCCTGACCCCTGCACACTCTACATTACATACGCCAGACTCCTGCACTCTCTATGTTACATACACAAGACCCATGCACACTCTGCGTTACACACACCTAGCCCCTGCACTCTCTGCGTTACGCCAGAACCCTGCTCTCTCTACATTACATACGCAAGACCCCTGAACTATCTACGTTACACACGCCTGACCCCTGCACTCTCTGCGTTACACACGCCTGACCCCTGTACTCTCTACGTTACATACACCTGACCCCTGCACTCTCTGTTACATATGCCTGACCCCTGCACTCTGTTACATATGCCTGACCCCTGCGCACTCTGTTACATACGCCAGACTCCTGCACTCTCTACGTTATGCCAGACCCCTTCACTCTCTGCGTTACATACGCAAGACCCCTGCACTCTCTACGTTACATACGCCAGACCCATGCACACTCTGCGTTACACACACCTGGCCCCTGCACTCTCTGCGTTACGCCAGAACCCTTCTCTCTCTACGTTACATACGCAAGACCCCTGCACTCTCTACGTTACACACGCCTGACCCCTGCACTCTCTGCGTTACACACACCGGACCCCTGTACTCTCTACGTTACATACTCCTGACCCCTGTACTCTCTACGTTACATACTCCTGACCCCTGCACTCTCTGCGTTATGCCAGAACCCTGCTCTCTCTACGTTACATATGCCAGACCCCTGCACTCTCTACGTTACATACGCCTGACCCCTGCACTCTACGTTACATATGCCAGACCCCTGCACTCTCTACGTTACATACGCCAGACCCATGCAAACTCTGCGTTACACACACCTGGCCCCTGCACTCTCTGCGTTATGCCAGAACCCTGCTCTCTCTACGTTACATACGCAAGACCCCAGCACTCTCTACGTTACATACGCCAGACCCATGCAAACTCTGCGTTACACACACCTGGCCCCTGCACTCTCTGCGTTACGCCAGAACCCTGCTCTCTCTACGTTACATACGCAAGACCCCTGCACTCTACGTTACATACGCAAGACCCCTGCACACTCTACGTTACACACGCCTGACCCCTGCACTCTCTGCGTTACACCACTGAACCCTGCACTCTCTACGTTACATACACAAGACCCCTGCACTCTCTACGTTACATACGCCTGACCCCTGTACTCTCTACGTTACATACGCCTGACCCCTGTACTCTCTACGTTACATACGCCTGACCCCTGCACTCTCTACATTACATACTCCTGACCCCTGCGCTCTGTTGCATACGCCTGACCCCTGCACTCTGTTACATACACCTGACCCCTGCGTACTCTACGTTACATACGCCAGACTCCTGCACTCTCTACGTTATGCCAGACCCCAGCACTCTCTACGTTACATACGCCAGACCCATGCACACCCCTGCACTCTCTGCGTTACGCCAGAACCCTGCTCTCTACGTTACATACGCAAGACCCCTGCACTCTCTGCGTTACGCCAGACCCCTGCTCTCTCTACGTTACATACGCAAGACCCCTGCACTCTCTACGTTACATACGCCAGACCCATGCACACTCTGAGTTACACACACCTGGCCCCTGCACTCTCTGCGTTACGCCAGAACCCTGCTCTCTACGTTACATACGCAAAACCCCTGCACTCTACGTTACATACGCAAGACCCCTGCACTCTCTACGTTACTTACGCAAGACCCCTGCACTCTCTACGTTACACACGCAAGACCCCTGCACTCTCTACGTTACACACGCCTGACCCCTGCGCTCTGTTACATACGCCTGACCCCTGCGCTCTGTTACATACGCCTGACCCCTGCACTCTGCTGTCCCTCTGGAGTTGCAGTGAAATGCTCTGCTCTTACAGGTATAAGGGAGAATGATCCTGCTCTCTCTATGTTACATATGCTAGACCCCTGCACTCTCTACGTTACATACGCAGACCCATGACCCCTGCACTCTCTACGTTACACACGCCAGAACCCTGTCACTTTTCTTTGAGAGGGGAACAGTCCCTACATTACGTTACATACGCAAGACCCCTGCACTCTCTGCGTTGCACACGCCTGACCCCTGCACTCTCTGCGTTGCACACGCCTGACCCCTGCACTCTCTCCGTTGCACACGCCTGACCCCTGCACTTTCTGCGTTGCACACGCCTGACCCCTGCACTCTCTGCGTTGCACACGACTGACCCCTGCACTCTCTGCGTTACACACGCCTGACCCCTGCACTCTGTAAGCCCCTTTAACTTTTGCACAACCTTGCCACACCTACAATTCTCTACGGCGTGCTTGGCGCACTGCCTCATTATTGTTCAAGGGGACCGTGTTAAGTAGACTGTAGGGGGGCCATATCATTTCTAATGGTGTCTTATTTATGCTGCACTCCTGCTCTGCTGTCCCTCTGGAGTTGCAGTGAAATGCTCTGCTCTTACAGGTATAAGGGAGAATGATGCCGTGCCTCAGCCTATTTGCCAGGCCCAGGTGCCGTCACTTGGAGGAGGAGCACTTCAGCTCCGTGTTATAGAGAGTTTGACTTCTGAAGTGGAGAACCTGAGATAGAGAACAACAATTATAAGGGGGTTGGGGGCTATAAAGAGACCCTGTCACTTTTCTTTGAGAGGGGAACAGTCCCTACATAAGGTGGTCTTTGTCAAAGTCAGCCTTTTGTATTTGAATGTAGCTTGACAAGAAATCGCTGCATTTGACCTGCTTTGTCTGCAATCCAAAAGCATCCCAATTGCACTTGTTGCGTCCGAAGAAACACGAAGCCGGTCAAACGCAGCCTCCCTTTGGGTCCACATTTTGGCTGCAGCTAGGGGGGGCATCTAGGAACCCTTAACTACCGAGTTTGAAGTTTGGGGGAACCTATGGCTGCAAATGGGCACAGTGAGGCTGCAAATGGTCATTGTTGACCCTCTTTTTCCACTTACAGTAGCTGCACCTTTCTCACCCTAGGCTCATACTCGAGTCAATACGTTTTCCCAGTTTTTTTGTGGTAAAATTTAGCGCCTCGGCTTGTATTCGGGTCGGCTTATACTCCAGTATATACGGTAAATACATTTCAAACCAATTATATAAATACATATGTAGAAAAAAAAAGAGATTGCGCAAACCTTAACCGCTTCCCAACCGCCTCCTGTAGATATACGTCAACAGAATGGCACGGGCAGGCAAAAGGACGTACCTGTACGTCCCCTTTAATTTGCCTGCCCGGGGGGCGCGCGCGCCCCCCCCCCCCCCCCCCCGCGACCCGGTCGGGAGCTCCGTGACCACGGCCGCGGGACCAGCGGACCCGATCGCCGCTGGTATCCCGCGATCGGGTTACGGAGCGGAAGAACGGGGAGAGGTCTATGTAAACAAACCTCTCCCCGCGCTTCCTACACTGACTGTCAGTGATCGGCGGTTCCCTGTCATCGGGAACGCCGATCAATGACGTCAGACGTACAGCCACGCCCCCCTACTGTAAAAAAAAACACAACACGTCACACTGACTCCTCCCCCGCCCCCTAGTGGTTAACCCCCTAACTACAACTGTCATTTACATGGAATCAGTGCTATTTAAATAGCAGTGATTGCTGTATAAATGACAAATGTCCCAAAAATGTGTCAAAAATTTCCGATGTGTCCGCCAAAATGTCGCAGTCACAATAAAAATCGCTGATCGCCGCCATTACTTAAAAAAAAAATTTTAATAAAAATGCTATAAAACTATCCCCTATTTTGTAAACGCTATAACTTTTGCGCAAACGAATCAATAATCGCTAATTGCGATTTTTTTTACCAAAAATATGTAAAGAATACGTATCGGCCTAAACTGAGGAAAAAAAAATGTTTTTTTATATATTTTTTGGGGATATTTAATATAGCAAAAAGTAAAAAATATAGCATTTTTTTCAAAATTGTCGCTCTATTTTTTGTTTATAGCGCAAAAAAAAAAAACCGCAGGGCGATCAAATACCACCAAAAGAAAGCTCTATTTGTGGGAAAAAAAGGACGCCAATTTTGTTTTGGAGCCACGTCGCATGACCGCGCAATTGTTAGTTAAAGCGACGCAGTGCCGAATTGCAAAAAGGGGCCTGGTCCTTTGGCTGCCAATTGGTCCGGGGCTGAAGTGGTTAAACACATTATTAAATAATCGTACAAAAACACATAACCATGTTAGTGAATCGGTCAATGTGAGTCGATTATTATTGTGTCTAAAAAATTACCAAAACACAAAAAAATTTAACTTGAAGTGATAATGAAGGCAACCTTTGATGCAGCACCTAAAAATCTGCAATGGCAACTGGTCCGTACTTTATATCCAAACGGAGAAGTAAGCTAAAATCCGGATGGCCTCTTACCCCGTGTCTAAAGTGGATATGTTGGGAAATCTGAAAGGCTTCTACCCGTGTAGAAGGTGCAAAGTGTGTAGAACATCTTACAGGGGTCTCAAACTGGTGGCCCTCCAGCTGTTGCAGAACTACAATTCCCATGAGGCATTGCAAGGCTGATGGTTACAAGCCAGACTCCCAATGGGCAGAGGCATGATGGGACATGTAGTTCCGCAACAGCTGGAGGGCCACCAGTTTGAGACCTGATCTAGAACCATCAGAACCTCCTCTTTTTTCTCTGTTACGTCTAAGGCATGGGGTGTCGAACTCAATTTCATCGTGGGCCGCATAAGCATTGTGACCGGTTGTATCTGTAAGATTAGATGTCCAGCGCATCTCCCCTCCCCTTACATTAGATGTCAAGAGCCACCCCACCATCAGAAGTTGAGTCCATCGCTCTCCCTTACATCACAGTGCACCCCCTTTCCTTATGCTGCTGCTAGGAAGTAGCTGGATGCATTGCTTGAAAGCAGAGAGTAGGGGTATGGAGGAGGACCAGAGGAGGGCTGGAGCTCCCCTGCAGCTGCAGGAGAGGTGCGAGGGCCACATGAAATGGCCTGGAGGGCCGGAATCAGCCCGCGGGCCTTGTGTTTGACACCTGTGGTCTAAGGTGTACGAGATTGGAGATTTTATTGCGGGACAGTAGGAGTTATCTATCTACTAATTTGCCCGTGTGGGCTCCAATATGTGTGGAGAACCACACGGGCTTTAAAAGTCAGAATTGGTGAACATTTGGACAATATCCGTAAAGGATTTATTGGCCATAAAGTTTCTAGATATTTTCGCGAATGTCACAGGAGCGACCCCTCCGAATTGAAAGTTGTAGCTATAGAAAGATATTCTCCCCATTGGAGGGGCAGCAATATGAAAAGACAGATTTCTAGACGGGAAACTCGATGGATATTTGACCTTTGCTCTTCCAATCCTAAGGGTCTCAATATAGAATGGGACATTAACTGTTATATCAATAACAGCTGAGTGTACCATTTGTTTTATATATATATATTAGGGTTGTCCCGATACCGATACTAGTATCGGTATCGGGACCGATACCAAGCATTTGTGCGAGTACTTGTACTCGCACAAATGCTCCCGATGCCTAATCCGATACTTGTAACCGGAAGTCGGCGGGCAGAGCGGGCGGAGCGGAGATCGATCTGGTAGCAGTGGAACAGGGGGTAAGCTGGCCAGGGCAGGGATGAAGGGTGCCGCCGTATATATTGTGTTCAAAGCGGTGCCCGGAGCCGTCCCATTCGGAACAGGAAGTGACGGCTCCGTGTCTTCGTCGGAGGATAAACATCACGGCGCCCATCTTGGTACACCTTTGTACTCGGCTGCAGTAAGCCAGCAGCGGACATCTTGTGACACCCAGCCCATATAGTTCCGGCTGGGTGTAACAAGATGTCTGCTGCTGGCTTACTGCAGCTGAGTGCAAGGTGTACCAAGATGGGCGTTGCAGCATACTAAATGTTAAATGACATAAATGATGAGAGGCAAGGAAGGATTTTGCAATGCTATATGCCATATAGCATTGCAAAATCCTTCCTTGCCTCACCATTCATGTCATTTATTATGCAGTTGCAAATCAATGCTGCATTTTAGTGCTCATCAGTGCCTGCCCATAAGTGCTGCCTATCAGTGCCCATAAGTGCCAACTATCAGTGCCAGCCATCAGTGCCAGCCACCTATCAGTGCCCATAAATGCCTATCAGTGCCATCTATCAGTGCCCAAAAGTGCTGCCTATCAGTGCTCATCAGTCAGTGCCCTTCAGTCAGTGCCAGCCATTGGTGCTATCCATCAGTGCCCATAAGTGCTGCCTATCCATGCCATCTATCAGTGCCCATAAGTGCTGCCTATCAGTGCCATCTATCAGTCACCAGTCAGTGCCCATCAGTCAAACTGTCACATGACATAAAAAAAAAGTATCGGTAATCGGCGAGTACTTGAAAAAAAGTATCGGTAATTGTACTCGGTCTTAAAAAAGTGGTATCGGGACAACCCTAATATATATATATGTTTTATAGCTTAATATATACTTTTTTAACACAATAATAATTGACTCACATTGACCGATTCACTCACATGGTTATGCGTTTTTCTATGATTATTTAATAATGTGTTTTAAGGTTTGCGCAATCTTTTTTTCTATATATGTTTGTGAATTGAGTACCATATTTGCCGGTGTATAAGGCGACCCGGCTTATAAGACGACCACCTAATCGTACAGTTTTAAAAGCAATTTTGTCCTGTACTTACCGTATAAGACGACCCCCCCTTCCGAGGCTTCATATTTCTTCCTTCTTCCTGCTTTTGCTGGAGCCAATCACGGCAAGCGATGTATTCTATTAATGAATACAAAGCCTGCTTGAATTGGCAGAGGCTGTAACGTCATCAGCCCGCGCCTCTCTGACTCTCAAAGCCAATCCGAGCAGGCTACAGAGTAGCTTGCTTGGATTGGCAGAGGTTGTTACTCCAATCTGAACAGGCTCTGTATTAATTTGAATACATCGCTCACCGGGATTGGCTCAGTGGTATATACTGTATGTAGCCGAAGCTACATACAGTATTACCGAACACCCAGCAGGCATCCGAGGGGCTGACCCGGCATATAAGACGACCCCTGCTTTTTTGGCCAGTTTTTTTACATGTAAAAGGTCGTCTTATACGCCGGAAAATACGGTATTTAATTCTTGAAGCTAGCGGCATACACATGCACGTATATTTTTCACTTCCTTTTTTCACTTTATTTTCACTTTTTTTGTATCACACATATAATATTGTATTTCATACAATATTGATCACTTTATCAGTTTGGTGAGCGCAGAATAATTAAACTACATATTTAAATACATATAATGCATATAAATAAATTGAATAGTACCAAACGGATGCGTTTCGTCAGCAACGTCTGACGTCATCAGGAGTCATGTGGCGGTTCACGGACATTATATATATATATATATATATATATATATATATATATAATATATATATATATATATATATATATTCATTAATTCAATACCATTGTGGACTTATATTTATTGATATATGTTATATATATATATATATATATATATAAATTTTATATTCTTAGCACTATTCAATTTATTTATATTTATTATATGTGTTTATATATGTTTATATAATTGGTTTGGAACGCGGTATGAAATGTATTTAATTTCTTTACACATTTAGACTTTGCTCTCGCTACGAGCTGCTCCCCACAGATTCACAAATATTTTAAATTTTAGTTTGTTTGGTTCAGTTTGCGCGGCTTATAGGTATCACCTACTTTTTCACTTATTCCTGCTCACTAGAGCTTACATTGATGACTACCATATCTACAATTCAGGGTTCATTGTTGTGATGGTCACTGGGAAGAATGATCCTTATACTTGTGGTCACTGGGGAGAATAACCCCCCCACTACCACATGGTGTCAGTAGGAACTTATATGAAAGGCAGAAATTGCTTGTTGCTCAAGGAACCCCTAGCAACCTCTGGTGGAACCCTACGGTTCCAGGGAGCCCTGGTGGAGAAACCCTGCCATAGTGTGAAGGTCCTGCTCACTAAAGCTAACACTTGTAGGATGACACTGTGTATAAGGGTCCTGCTCACTAAAGCTAACACTTGTAGGAGGACATGGCATATGAGGGTCCTGCTCACTAAAGCCAACATTTGTAGGAGGATACGGCGTACGAGGGTCCTGCTCACTAAAGCCAACACTTGTAGGAGGACATGGCATACGAGGGTCCTGCTCACTAAAGGTCCTGCTCACTAAAGCTAACATTTGTAAGAGGACATGGCATATGAGGGTCCTGCTCACTAAAGGTCCTGCTCACTAAAGCTAACATTTGTAAGAGGACATGGCATATGAGGGTCCTGCTCACTAAAGCCAACACTTGTAGGAGGACATGGCGTACGAGGGTCCTGCTCACTAAAGCCAACACTTGTAGGAGGACATGGCATATGAGGGTCCTGCTCACTAAAGCCAACACTTGTAGGAGGACATGGCATACGAGGGTCCTGCACACTAAAGCCAACACTTGTAGGATGACCTGGTGTACGAGTGTCCTGCTCACTAAAGCCAACACTTGTAGGAGGACATGGCATATGAGGGTCCTGCTCACTAAAGCTAAAACTTGTAGGAGGACGCAGCGTATGAGGGTCCTGCTCACTAAAGCTAAAACTTGTAGGAGGACACGGCGTATGAGGGTCCTGCTCACTAAAGCTAAAACTTGTAGGAGGACACGGCGTATGAGGGTCCTGCTCACTAAAGCCAACACGTGTAGGAGGACATGGTGTACGAGGGTTCTGCTCACTAAAGCCAACACTTGTAGGAGGACATGGCGTACGAGGGTCCTGCTCACTAAAGCCAACACTTGTAGGAGGACATGGCATATGAGGGTCCTGCTCATTAAAGCCAACACTTGTAAGAGGACATGGCGTACAAGGGTCCTGCTCACTAAAGCCAACACTTGTAGGAGGACATGGCGTACGAGGGTCCTGCTCATTAAAGCCAACACTTGTAGGAGGACATAGCATACGAAGGTCCTGCTCACTAAAGCCAACACTTGTAGGAGGACATGGCATATGAGGGTCCTGCTCACTAAAGCCAACACTTGTAAGAGGACATGGCGTACAAGGGTCCTGCTCACTAAAGCCAACACTTGTAAGAGGACATGGCGTACAAGGGTCCTGCTCACTAAAGCCAACACTTGTAGGAGGACATGGCATATGAGGGTCCTGCTCACTAAAGCCAACACTTGTAGGAGAACATGGCATATGAGGGTCCTGCTCACTAAAGCCAACACTTGTAGGAGGACATGGCATATGAGGGTCCTGCTCACTAAAGCCAACACTTGTAGAACGACATGGCATACGAGGGTCCTGCTCACTAAAGCCAACACTTGTAGGAGGACATGGCATATGAGGGTCCTGCTCACTAAAGCCAACACTTGTAGGAGGACATGGCATACGAGGGTCCTGCTCACTAAAGCCAACACTTGTAGAAGATCATGGTGTACGAGGGTTCTGCTCACTAAAGCTAACACTTGTATGAGGGCCCTGCTCACTAAAGCTAAAACTTGTAGGAGGACACGGCGTATGAGGGTCCTGCTCACTAAAGCCAACACTTGTAGGAGGACATGGCGTACGAGGGTCCTGCTCACTGAAGCCAACACTTGTAGAACGACATGGCATACGAGGGTCCTGCTCACTAAAGCCAACACTTGTAGGAGGACATGGCATATGAGGGTCCTGCTCACTAAAGCCAACACTTGTAGGAGGACATGGCATACGAGGGTCCTGCTCACTAAAGCCAACACTTGTAGAAGATCATGGTGTACGAGGGTTCTGCTCACTAAAGCTAACACTTGTAGGAGGACATGGCGTACGAGGGTCCTGCTCACTAAAGCCAACACTTGTAGGAGGACATGGCGTACAAGGGTCCTGCTCACTAAAGCCAACACTTGTAGGAGGACATGGCGTACGAGGGTCCTGCTCATTAAAGCCAACACTTGTAGGAGGACATAGCATACGAAGGTCCTGCTCACTAAAGCCAACACTTGTAGGAGGACATGGCGTATGAGGGTCCTGCTCACTAAAGCCAACACTTGTAGGAGGACATGGCATACGAAGGTCCTGCTCATTAAAGCCAACACTTGTAGGAGGACATGGCATATGAGGGTCCTGCTCACTAAAGCCAACACTTGTAGGAGCACATGGCGTACGAGGGTCCTGCCCACTAAAGCCAACACTTGTAGGAGGACATGGCATACGAGGGTCCTGCTCAATAAAGCCAACACTTGTAGAAGAACATGGTGTACGAGGGTTCTGCTCACTAAAGCCAACACTTGTAGGAGGACATGGCATATGAGGGTCCTGCTCACTAAAGCCTACACTTGTAGGAGGACATGGCATATGAGGGTACTGCTCACTAAAGCCAACACTTGTAGGAGGACATGGCTTATGAGGGTCCTGCTCACTAAAGCCTACACTTGTAAGAGGACATGGCATATGAGGGTCCTGCTCACTAAAGCTAACACTTGTAGGAGGACACGGCATATGAGGGTCTTGCTCACTAAAGCTAAAACTTGTAGGAGGACACAGCGTATGAGGGTCCTGCTCACTAAAGCTAACACTTGTAGGAGGACATGGCGTACGAGGGTCCTGCTCACTAAAGCCAACACTTGTAGGAGGACATGGCGTACGAGGGTCCTGCTCACTAAATCTTACATGAAATGGATGGGGGCTATGAAACAGGGTTATATGCTCTGACATGTGTTGTCACCCCCTCTATATAATGAAACACAAGTGGGCAAATTAATTCCTTTTTTGCAGTTACAGTTGTTCCTTTGCATACATTTCATCAGCTTCCTCAGCTTTTAGTCTGGAGTCATTCTTTCGATTTTTCCACACCGGTGGTGTTGGCTGTGGATAGAGAAGGTCCCTCATGAGTTCCCCCCTCTGATCACACCTAATAAAATTCCCCTGATGTACACGTTGGAGAATTGGACACGTGCTGAGGTTCAGGGTGAGAAACCCGTCGGAATAAATTCCATCTATTTGTAACGCTAATTATTAAGCGAGTGATGCCGTTCTGTCACCTCTCCAGGGCCTCGACGTTTGCTTCTCCGTAATTTAATTGGTTTTTGCAAACAATGCTGAAAATTGCTTCACGATGAATTAAAAGACGAGGACAGAAGCCTTGCGCTCACTGAAATACAAATAACCGTGTATTGATTGTGTGTAACCCCACCGGGGAGTACCGGGGGGGGCTCTGAATAGCTTTTGTTAAGTTGGTATTGTGTGCGTGTGATTTATATTTTCTTCTTCTTTGGAAGCTTTGAGATTTGTGATAGCTCAAAAGACTTGTACACTGTTAATAGGCAGGTCACACAGAGACCTCCGGTCTTCACATCGATTGTTCATTAAAGTAGTTATAATCCACAGCTGGCTAAAATCCTCACATAAACTCTACCAGGTTATTACCATTCCAAATCAAATTTTCAATATCTTGAAATCTGCGTCTGTTATTAAAAAAAAAAAAAAATCTCTGATGATCCTGCCATGAAGGTCGTGGTTCAGGCACTTCCTAATATAAGGTGACAACGTGCTGTCCCTGTCTTTCAGTTTTACTCCTTCGTTGCCGCCCTGTCACATAAGCTGGCTGGTTTGACACTTATTTATTTTTATTTTTTGTTTAAAGGCATGGTCCACTGTTGTCACCATCAGGAAAATTTCCCTGAGAAATACTGAATAGCCATTGCTGGAGTGCATTTAGACAGGAAGTGGCTGCAAAGAGGCTGCAGGAATTCATTAGCAATGCACTGTAACAATGGATGAAAAAAAAAACAAGGTAGTTAATTTAAAAGAATGGTAGTTTATGGTACTCTTCTGCATACGAATTGTCACTCAGTGAAGGTTTATATCCACTTTAAAGCTGAACAGCGGGCAAATTCCATTTGTGGTGCTGCCTGTAATTGACCTTCTAGTAAATTTGTCAAATGTCTGGGTCAGTTCATATCAAGCATTTGAAGAACATCTTATGTGCATGTTAAGATGCCCTTTTGTTTTGCATGAAAGTGTGTTGCACTTTAAATGCATAGAGAAAAATCACCTGAGCAGCATAACACACAGAAACCAATACTATGATGACCTATGATCCTAGCGCTGGATACATTTTTCAACATTACTCATCTTGTCCTAGGTAGCTGCCTGTTGGGTTAGTCAGAAGGCTACAACCTTGGAGCCTTCCACCGAAGGCCGCAACCTTGGAACCTTCCACCGAAGGCCGCAACCTTGGAGCCTTCCACCGAAGGCCGCAACCTTGGAGCCTTCCCCCGAAGGCCGCAGCCTTGGAGCCTTCCGCCGAAGGCCGCAGCCTTGAAGCCTTCCACCGAAGGCCGCAACCTTGGAGCCTTCCACCGAAGGCCGCAGCCTTGGAGCCTTCCACCGAAGGCCGCAGCCTTGGAGCCTTCCGCCGAAGGCCCGCAGCCTTGGAGCCTTCCCCCGAAGGCCGCAGCCTTGGAGCCTTCCGCCGAAGGCCGCAGCCTTGGAGCCTTCCGCCGAAGGCCGCAGCCTTGGAGCCTTCCACCGAAGCTCTGGAGCCTTTCACAGGGGGCCACTGCCTTGGAGCCTTCCACCAAAGCTCTGGAGCCTTTCACAGGGGGCCGCTGCCTTGGAGCCTTCCACCGAAGTCCGCAGCCTTGGAGCCTTCCACCGAAGGCCGCAGCCTTGGAGCCTTCCACCGAAGGCCGCAGCCTTGAAGCCTTCCACCGAAGGCCGCAGCCTTGGAGCCTTCCACTGAAGCTCTAGAGCCTTTCACAGGGGGCCGCAGCCTTGGAGCCTTCCACCGAAGGCCGCAGCCTTGGAGCCTTCCACCGAAGGCCGCAGCCTTGGAGCCTTCCACCGAAGCTCTGGAGCCTTTCACAGGGGGCCGCAGCCTTGGAGCCTTCCACCGAAGGCCGCAGCCTTGGAGCCTTCCACCGAAGGCCGCAGCCTTGGAGCCTTCCACCGAAGGCCGCAGCCTTGGAGCCGTCCACTGAAGCTCTGGCGCCTTTCACAGGGGGCCGCTGCCTTGGAGCCTTCCCCCGAAGGCCGCAGCCTTGGAGCCTTCCCCCGAAAGCCGCAGCCTTGGAGCCTTCCACCAAAGGCCGCAGCCTTGGAGCCTTCCACCGAAGACCGCAGCCTTGGAGCCTTCCACCGAAGCTCTGGAGCCTTTCACAGGGGGCCGCAGCCTTGGAGCCTTCCACCGAAGGCCGCAGCCTTGGAGCCTTCCACCGAAGGCCGCAGCCTTGGAGCCTTCCACCGAAGCCCTGGAGCCTTTCACAGGGGGGGGCCGCAGCCTTGGAGCCTTCCACCGAAGGCCGCAGCCTTGGAGCCTTCCACCGAAGGCCGCAGCCTTGGAGCCTTCCACCGAAGGCCGCAGCCTTGGAGCCTTCCACCGAAGGCCGCAGCCTTGGAGCCTTCCACTGAAGCTCTGGAGCCTTTCACAGGGGGCCGCAGCCTTGGAGCCTTCCACCGAAGGCCGCAGCCTTGGAGCCTTCCACCGAAGGCCGCAGCCTTGGAGCCTTCCACCGAAGGCCGCAGCCTTGGAGCCTTCCACCGAAGCTCTGGAGCCTTTCACCGGGGGCCGCAGCCTTGGAGCCTTCCACCGAAGGCCGCAGCCTTGGAGCCTTCCACCGAAGGCCGCAGCCTTGGAGCCTTCCACCGAAGGCCGCAGCCTTGGAGCCTTCCACCGAAGGCCGCAGCCTTGGAGCCTTCCACCGAAGGCCGCAGCCTTGGAGCCTTCCACTGAAGCTCTGGCGCCTTTCACAGGGGGCCGCTGCCTTGGAGCCTTCCCCCGAAGGCCGCAGCCTTGGAGCCTTCCCCCGAAGGCCGCAGCCTTGGAGCCTTCCCCCGAAGGCCGCAGCTTGGAGCCTTCCACCGAAGGCCGCAGCCTTGGAGCCTTCCACCGAAGGCCGCAGCCTTGGAGCCTTCCACCGAAGGCCGCAGCCTTGGAGCCTTCCACTGAAGCTCTGGAGCCTTTCACAGGGGGCCGCAGCCTTGGAGCCTTCCACCGAAGGCCGCAGCCTTGGAGCCTTCCACCGAAGGCCGCAGCCTTGGAGCCTTCCACTGAAGCTCTGGAGCCTTTCACAGGGGGCCCCAGCCTTGGAGCCTTCCACTGAAGCTCTGGAGCCTTTCACAGGGGGCCGCAGCCTTGGAGCCTTCCACCGAAGGCCGCAGCCTTGGAGCCTTCCACTGAAGCTCTGGAGCCTTTCACAGGGGGCGGCAGCCTTGGAGCCTTCCACCGAAGGCCACAGCCTTGGAGCCTTCCACAGAAGGCGGCAGCCTTGGAGCCTTCCACCGAAGGCCACAGCCTTGGAGCCTTCCACCGAAGGCCACAGCCTTGGAGCCTTCCACAGAAGGCGGCAGCCTTGGAGCCTTCCACCGAAGGCGGCAGCCTTGGAGCCTTCCACCGAAGGCGGCAGCCTTGGAGCCTTCCACCGCAGCCCTGGAGCCTTTCACAGGGGGCCGCAGCCCCTGGAGCCTTTCACAGGGGGCCGCAACCTTGGAGATGTTTTAGGCATGTGTGAGCTACAAAGGCACAGTAAATTTGGTCAAAATTGTTGGCAAGATGAATTCATCAGCCAGGAAGCTGCGCATGGGACGTACATGGGATCCAAAACACAAGGCCATGTCGACCTTCCATTGGCTACAGCAGAATAAAGTAAAGGGGTTTTGGAGTGGCCATCCCAGTCTCCTGACCTCAATATCATTGAGCCACTCTGGGGAGATCTCAAAAAGTGCAGTTCATGCAAAACAGCCCAAGAAGTTACAGGAACTGGAGGCCTTTTGCCAAGAGGAATGGGCAGCTTTACCATCTGAGAAGATAAAGAGCCTCATCCACAAACACCACAAAAGACTTCAAGCTGTCATTAATGGTAAAGGGGGCAATACACGGTATTAAGAACTGCATAGCTCTCAACTGTCCCTGATTTTGAGGGACTGTCCCTGATTTGGGACATTGTCCCTCTGTCCCTCTTTCCTCCTCATTTGTCCCTCATTTTGTTCCGATCCATATAGTTGTATATAAAATGCACTTTTTATCTTTCAAAAAGTGTTTTCCAGCGCTAAACCTTTCATCCAATTTCTAAATTGCTGCATTTGTAAATTCCAGAAGCCAATATAAAGGAATAGTAATGGGGGAAAAATAGCTTTTTCATTTTTGCTGGTATAATTCTCCTTTAAGGGGGTGTGGCAGGGGGGGGGGGGTGTCCTATGCCTGCGTATTTTTGCTGATAGGTGACCTTCGTTCCCATCTCAAAAAGTTGGGCGGTGTGGAACTGGGGTATGTAAACTTTTGATCAGGGTCATTTGGGGTAGTTTCTGTTGTGATTATGATTTAAAAAGAGTAAACACAGTTGATTGATAATAAATGGCTTCAGCCAAACACTAACCATGAGTGAGAGAACTGTTTTTGTGTTATTCATATTCTCTGAAAAATAGCCAAGAAAAAATAAATTTTGCCAGGGTATGTAAACTTATGAGCACAACGGTGTGCTGGGAGAATAAGATTCTCGGGTACCTGTAAGTTACTGCTGGACCAAATGACTTCTGTAGCTTGAAATGAACACCTCCTAATGCCGCGTACACACGGTTGGAATTTCCGATGGGAGCTTTTCAACGGATTTTCCGACCGTGTGTATGCCCATCGGTTTTTTTCTGTCGGAATTTCCGACGGACTTTGGATTGAGAACCTGTTCTCAATTTTTCCGACGGAAAACCTTTCTATCGGATTTTCCGATCGTGTGTATGCAATTCCGACACGCAAAATTCCGACGCATGCTCGGAAACAATTCGACGCATGCTCAGAAGCATTAAACTTCCCTTTTATAGTGATGTCGAAACGTGTTTTATGCTGTGGTGTTACAGACCGTCGGAATTTGGTGTGACCGTGTGTAGGCAAGACAGTTTGAGCGAAATTCCGTCGGAATTCCGACGGGAAAACCATCAGAGCTTTTTCCGGCGAGAATTCCGACCGTGTGTACGCGGCATAAGTGAACCACCCCCTGCGTTGTGGAGGCCTGGGATGCCTCGGGAGTGCTTGGGCAGATATAGGGGCTTGTGTACTCCTTGCCAGTACTGTATACATAGGCCTAATTGTGGCTGGGAGATATCCTGCCTGCATCGTAAATGAAGACATCTAGCTCGGCAGTATGGGAGAAGATGATGCCTCCTGTAAGCGTTTTCCTTTGTTGAATAAAGTATTTTTATTGCTTTTAACAAGGTCATAAATGTTTCTTTTGAAAGGTGAAAGCATATGTTATATATACCGCTCCCGCCATGCGCGCTTCGCATTGACAGCTGTTACACGGAAGGCATACAATATATATATATATATATATATATATAAACAAGCTGTGTTCATAAAACCTAAACGTGATTTGAAAGAAAAATAAAAACGATTGTACATTGCACGGTTCGCTTAGGTTATATTTCTAATAGAGGAGAATTTCGGAGGCCTAAATTGTCCCTTAAAGTAGATGGTAACCAGAACTGGTTGACCTAAAGCATGGTTTATCATAAAAAAAAAACAAAATGCTTGTTTTCACCTTTTTGTTTCTTCTATTATGTCTCAGTGCTGCTGATCTCCTACATCCTCTTTGCAGCCACTTCCTGTCTACGTGCACCCCCCCATGCTGCATGACTTTTCCTAGGGAGGGTTTTTCTGATGGTGACAATGGTGGAAACGCTCGCAACCATCATTGGAAGCCCATTTGTCAGGGTGGCAATGCCGCGGCACGATTGAGAAACAGGAATTTAGCGCTGGCACCCTGTATCGGGAAGTGCCCTGACATGGACCATTATCACCAGGGATTATTTCAAAGCTGATGTTCAGTCTGCTTATATTTTTGCCTTCATCAACTTATTTTAGACTATGATGTCATCACTTGGTCTCTGCGTTTTTTTTTAAAACAATGCAGGTAGATCATGGCTGGTGGGAGGGGTCAGCAGGGTGATGTACAGTGCCTTGCAAAAGTATTCACCCCCCTTGGCTTTTTACCTATTTTGTTACATTACAGCCTTTAGTTCAATGTTTTTTTTTTTATCTGAATTAAATGTGATGGATTAGAACAAAATAGTCTAAGTTGGTGAAGTAAAATTAGAAAAATATATACATAAAACTATTTTTCAGAAATAAAAAACTGATACCGTATACACTCGAGTATAAGCCGACCCGAATATAAGCCGAGGCACCTAATTTTACCACAAAAAAAATGGGAAAACGTATTGACTCGAGTATAAGCCTAGGGTGAGAAATGCGCAGCTACTGTAAGTGGAAAAGAGGGTCAACAATGCCCATGTGCAGCCTCATTGAGCCCATTTGCAGCCTCACTGTGCCCATTTGCAGCCTCACTGTGCCCATTTGCAGCCTCACTGTGCCCATTTGCAGCCATAGGTCCCCCGAACTTCAAACTTGGTAGTTAAGGGTTCCTAAATGCCCCTTGGCAAACAAGTAAGGGACAATGTTGTCGAGTGAGTACAAGTCAGAGTTAGATTATACAAAAAAATATCCAAATACCGTATTTATCGGCGTATAACACGCACTTTTTTCCCTTAAAATCAGGGGAAAATCGTGGGTGCGTGTTATACACCAAAACTCACAGCACCCTGCCTCAGTACTCCTCTCAATTGCCTTCAGTCCTGATGCAAGCAGTGGGATTGCATCTGGCTAAAGTCTAAAGCACATGTAGAGCCGATCACTATAATCGTTTGTCATTTTTAACTGTTACCATAGTTTTGTTTGTTTTTACAGCTTTTTTTTTTTTCCTTTAAATCTGCAAGCTAAATTCAACAGGTATTTTTGTATGTTGTTGATAATGTGCTTAGCCTTAAAAAAAAAAAAAACGAATGCAGCCATCACACCTAAGGACTGGTCAGCTGCAATATAGGACCTTTTTGCTTTTGAGTTTTGATACTTTAAAGCCAAACTTCAGTCAAAAATGACAAGATAAAAATTTAACAACCCCATTAAAATATCAAAACTAGCTTTTGCTGTGCCGTTCACCTTCAGTACTGAGCTTTCCCCTGTAGTACTTTTATCTGCCACTAGATGTCCCCAGTCTGATGGGAACATCATTTAGCCCACTAGCATCACATGAACTGATTGGCTCCTTGTACAGCTTCTTCCTCTCACTCTCCAGCTTTGCTGTACAGGGACTGCAAGAGGCTGACCCCGGATTTAGTGTGCTATTCACCTTCAGTACTGAGATTTCCCACAAGAAAACTGTTTGCCACTGTTTGACTTCCCGAAAGATTTACCCCCGAAAGATATCTCAAAAGATTTACCCCCCTTCATGATCAGGCTACTTTTTGCGATGCAGCACGGCGTTATTTTATCTGACAATTGCGCGGTCGTGCAACGCTGTACCCAAATTAAAATGTTTGTCCTTTTTTTGCTTTTTTTGTGTTTTTTACGCTATAAACAACAAAAGAGCGACAATTTTGAAAAAAAAACAAATTTTTTTTCTCTAGTTTCTGCTATAAAACACATCCAATAAAAAATGTCCAAAATCGAATTTCTTCATAAATTTAAGCGAATATGTATTCTGCTACATATTTTTTGGTAAAAAAAAAAAATCCCAATATTGATTGGTTTGTAAAAAAGTTATAGCGTCTACAAACTATGGGATTTTTTTTTTTTAACTAGTTGACTAGTTTTTGCTAGTTTTTTTTTTTTTACTAGTTTTTTTTTTACTAGTTATGGTGGCGATCAGGGCGGCGCACAAATCGGACACGAGCTGACACTTTTTATTTTTTTGGGGACCAGTGACACTAATGCAGTGATCAGTGCTAAAAATATGCACTGTCACTGTACTAATGAAACTGGCAGGGAAGGGGTTAATATCAGGAGCGATCAAAGGGTTAACTGTGCGCCTAGCCTGTGCTTACTTGCTGTGGGCAAGGTGCTTTGTCTAGGGGAAGGCAAATCGAGTTCCGCAGTCCCCGCCGCTGGGCTCACACTGTGTGCGATCACAGGCTTTTGGCAGGGGTGCGCCCCAGACCCAGAAGTGTCAGATCACATACTAGGTACGGGATCTGGCGCAGAGCGACCGCCCTGCCGCAGTATATCTAAGGCGGGGGGTCGTGAAGCGGTTAATGACAAAAAACATACTGTCAAACATAAAATGGCACAGGCATCTCAAATCACAGCTCCAGCTTTGAGGCAATGTCATCTGGCCATATGTGCCAAGGTTGGTAGGCTAACGTGTTTCGGGGGACATGCCCCCTTCTTCAGCTTAAAGATTTGATAAAGGTAAAGGGGGCATGTTCCCCGAAACACGTTAGCCTACAAACCTTGGCATATGTGGCTAGATACCCTCGCCTCATGGCTGGAGTCGTGATTTGAAATGCCAGTTCTGTTTTATGTGTTTGAGTATGTTTTTTGTCTGTGGATTCAACAAACAGTGGTGGTAATGCAGTAGGCTTTTGCGCCCTTCTGTGTATTTTTACAGTTTCCCTGTAGTTTTTCCTTGCCCCAGTATATCTAAGGTTGGGGGTCGTGAAGCGGGTAAAGACAAAAAAAATACTCCCAAACATAAAATAGAACAGGTATTTCAAATCACAGCTCCAGCTTTGAGGCAATGTCATCTGGCCATATGTGCCAAGGTTGGTAGGCTAACGTGTTTCGGGCATGTCCTTCTTCAACTTAAAGCTTTAAAAAAGGGGGCATGCGCTCCGAAACACGTTAGCCTACAAACCTTGGCATATATGGCCAGATACCCTCACCTCATGACTGGCGTCGTAGTTTGAAATGCAGGTTCTATTTTATGTGTTTGAGTATGTTTTGTTGTCTGTGGATTCAACAAACAGTGGTGGTAATGCAGTAGGCTTTTGCACCCTTCTGTGTGTTTTTTTACAGTTTCCCTGTAGTTTTTCCCTTCTGCTGTATTGGAAGAAGCATTACAAGCAGAAACACCTTTTGGCTGTAATACAGTCTGAGTGCTGGATTGTTTGAGATTTCCCCCCTGCAGTACTTGGGAACATAATTTTAACCCACTTCCTCTGACCCCAGGTCATCTTAGATCCACCCACAGCCTGTGATTGGACAGTGAAAGATGAAGCAGCACAGTGATGAGCTCATCTCTCTGCCGCTCTTCCCTCTCCTTTTATCAGCAAATCATCTGACTCCTTGTACTCCTTCTTCCCCTCACACTCCAGCCCTGCTGTACAGGCACTGCAAGAGGCTGATACCAGGTCCCATTTAGTTACTTGCTGTGCTATTCACATCCAGTACTGAGATTTCCCTTATAGTACTTTTTTTCAGCCACTAGATGTCTTCCGTCTGATGGGAAAATCATTTAACCCGCTTCCTATGACCCCCAGGTCATACTGGACCCACCCACAGCCTGTGAATGGACGGTGAAAGGAGTAGGAGCTCATCTCTCTGTCACTCTGCTCTCTCCTCCTATCAGCACATTGACTCCTTGTACTGCTTCTCCCTGTCGCACTCCAGCCCTGCTGTACGGGGGCTGCAAGAGGCTCATACCGGCTCATATTTAGTTACTCTCTCTGCTTTCATTAAAAATAATGCATTTAATGATGCGTTAATGATTACAGAGCTACATTTTATTTTTTGTCTAATGCAAAAGGAGTTCTTATTTATGCCAGTTATAGCGGCACTGATCGTTTACCATTCTCCAGGGATGGCTTCCCCCCCCCCCCCGGTATCCGATTTATTTAATTCAGTCCTTCCTGATAATTCTCCGAGAATATTTGATTTACACGTCGTGACTGTGGCACTGCCCGATTCAACGGCTGATTATAGGCGCCGCGCGCGATCCCCTGCCTTGCAGCGTTCACGTTCCCGGAGGGGGGGGGGGGGGGGGGAGGAAAGCTCAGCATCGCAGATTATGTATTTCATGATAAACGACGGGGAACAGTCTCCTTCTCAACTTTATAATTAGCGGAGAGATCTTGGTAATTGTGCAGGCAGATGGCTTCTTAGTCGGGTGGTAGCACCGTGTTATTAGCGGGGCCCGGCATCCTGTTGTCATGGAGAAAATGAGCCAGTTTGAGGATTCAGATTACAGTGTGCGGTGAAGTACAGGAGGCAGATTATCTACAAGGGTTAATTAGAAGACTTGGAAATTTTATCATTTTAGCAGATGCAACTGGGTGAAATTTTTTTTTTTTTAACGCCGGTTCCCTCGTTAGCAGTAACAAATGAGCGCTGAGCAGATTTCCAGCTGGTGGGACTCGTGGATTGACATGTCGGCAAAAGTCAACGTGGATCTCCGGTCTCGTTTTTTGACAGCCAATCAAACTAGCTTAGTTAAAGGTGAAAACGATAGAAATCGGGGAAAGCCACAGCAGCGTCACAGTGGAATTGTAGTTATTTTGTTACATTGTCTATGAGGAAGCAGTGCTAAGAATTACATTTTTTAATTATTATTATTTTTTAAATAATTCAAATCAAAATTCTGAATAGAATTATTTTTTTTAGCCAGGTAAATTTGAAATGTAGTATGTTAAAGCTTAAAGGGTCAGTTCACCTTTTCATGAAAAAGGAAGCAACTGGTGGTGGGCGGGGACTATCCTGTGGAGCTTGGTGGTGTGCGTGACTATCTTGCGGAGCTTGGTGGTGTGCGGGACTATCCTGCGGAGCTTAGTGGTGTGCGGGACTATCCTGTGGAGCTTGGTGGTGGGCGGGACTGTCCTGCGGAGCTTGGTGGTGGGCGGGACTGTCCTGCGGAGCTTGGTGGTGTGCGGGACTATCCTGTGGAGCTTAGTGGTGGGCGGGACTGTCCTGCGGAGCTTGGTGGTGGGCGGGACTATCCTTCGGAGCTTGGTGGTGTGCGGGACGTTCCTGCGGAGCTTAGTGGTGGGCGGGACTCTCCTGCGGAGCTTGGAGGTGTGCAGGACGATCCTGTGGAGCTTGGAGGTGTGCGGGACGATCCTGCGGAGCTTGGTGTGCGTGACTATCCTGCAGAGCTTGGTAGTGGGCGTGACTATCCTGCGGAGCTTGGTGGTGGGCGTGACGATCCTGCGAAACTTGGTGGGCGTGACTATCCTGCAGAGCTTGGTGGTGGGCGTGACTATCCTGCGGAGCTTGGTGGTGGGCGTGACTATCCTGTGAAAATTGGTGGGCGTGACTGTCCTTCAGAGCTTGGTGGTGTGCGTGACTATCCTTTGAAGCTTGGTGGTGTGCGTGACTATCCTTTGGAGCTTGGTGGTGTGCTGGACAATTTTTTTTGTGGGCGGGACTATCCTGCGGAGCTTGGTGGTGTGTGTGTCTATCCTGCAGAGCTTGGTGGTGGGCGTGACTATCCTGCGGAGCTTGGTGGTGGGCGTGACGATCCTGCGGAGCTTGGTGGTGGGCGGGACTATCCTGCGGAACTTGGTGGTGGGCGAGACTATCCTTCGGAGCTTGGTGGTGGGCGAGACTATCCTGCGGAGCTTGGTGGTGGGCGGGACTATCCTGCGGAGATTGGTGGTGAGTGGCCCGATCCTGCGGAGCTTGGTGGTGGGGCGGGACAATCCTGCATTGCTGGTGGTTGAGGTTGGACCATCCTGTGGAGCTGGTGATTTGTGCGAATATCCTGAGGAGCTGGGGTGGGGGGGTGGGTGGGTGGGTGGGCTGGACTCTCTGTGTATTTTGCACTCACCTGGACTCAAGGTCCAGGCCATGAATAAGTAGCAAATTCTGAGTTCCCTTGGGCTTCATGCAAATAAGGTGCTGTACTTTTGTCTGTTACCAGCTGTGATACCTGGGAGCATGGAATGAATCCATGCAGAATCAGCCATCCCCCTGTACTCATATTATGTCTTCTGTCTTTCGGTTTGATTTATGCCCTAGTGGCTGAAAAGGAATTATTATTTTCTATTTTAAACCCAAGCTGGGGGCTTTTTCAAAAATGTAAATTGCCCAGAATCTGGCTTTGGTGATATATAATTTTTTGAAGCCAGCAGATGGCACTTTGACCTTCTTGTCACATCAATTTTACGGTTACTGGAAGCAGGCATATAAGGGACAGCAGTAACAGCTGCTATGCTATGTCTTTTTGCTCTGCGAGTCGTGTATTCAACTTTGTAGTTTTAAAAACATCATTGTAAACATTTTCAAAATGTCTAAAATAAAGCTCACCTAAAACAATTAGGTCTGATGCACATTGGGAATTTAGCACTGGCCCATGAGATCTCTGCATTTAGGTGCGGGCAGATGGGGCAGAAGGCACAGATGCACCATTCAGTCCCACTGCCGGCAGCCTGTTAAACTCTATGAGAAGCTGAAAGTTGCCACGGCTAGATGGTGCACCAAGTGGTACTAATGTTTAGGGCTGTACTTGTCCGGGGATGAATGCCCATAACTCAAGAATTCTGCATTCCGGCTACATTTAGAGACCCTGTTGAGACTCCTTTTGCTTGTAAGGTGGTCCATAGTTGGCCCTATATTTAAAAAGGATGCAGTCTTTCTTTGCTTGCAGTTATTTTGGTCCTTTGCTAATGCTGGGATTGTGTGGTGTTCGAAGGAAACCTAACTGCAGGTGTCCTGATCCACCTTCTCCAACGCTTTGGATCTGAAGAGGATCAAAGCCCCAATTTGCTCCCCCCAAAGTAATTGGTGAGCAGGAGCCTAGGTGAGTCTTGGGACCCAGTAGAAATGTCGGAGGACAGGCAGACATCTCCCCTTACCAACCCGACCATGGTTGCCCTAAAGGTGTCGTCAGACCGTACGTTATTTATTTTCAGATCAAGAAACGTTTGTTCAACTTTGTTCAACCCTGGCCGAGCTTGCTCAAGCAAAAAAGAATTGGAACATTTCTATTGTTTCCACTGAGACAGGCCGAGGCACGCAACCCTCCCTCCTCCATAGATGTGAACTTACAAAGATCTTTCATTAGGCAGATTTATCGACAACTGGGTCCGACACGGACATCCAGCCACTGTGTAGGGTGTGAAGGTGGTTTAAAGAGAACCCCACCTAAAAGAAATATAGGGGCTACTAATGCTGACCATCCTTTGGGAATACTAGATCTCTGGTTGTCTGTCTTCCATGCTTTCTAAAGCATTGATCTGGAACAAGCACTCAGATTAGAAAGTCAAAGTCAAGCACTAAAGTAGTTAAACTGCTGGTCATGCTACAGCATCTGGTTTTGAGAAAGCCACTCTCTCAGTATGTTTTTTAACCTGAAAGATCAAATAAATTCCAGAGCTGATAACTAGAGTTCATTTCTGGAACATTTGTTTGATTTTCTGATGGTTAGGCTCTATTCACACTAATGCGTTTTTTGATGCATTTTGCAGAAATGCAGGGACATTTTTTAACATGGGTTCCTATGGAATATGTTCACATCAATGCATTTTTGTGCCTCTGCCTTTTTGGAAAGGGGCAGGGGCTTTTTTTCCCCCCGCAAAATGCAGCGTTTTGCATGTAATAGACTTCAATGGACCCGCATCCAAAATGCAAGTGGCGCGAGTTTGCCGCAATTTGCGTTTTTTTTTTAATCTTTTTTTTTTTTTTTACACTGTATATAGCTGGTTGCTAAGGAAGGGGCCGGGAAGCCCGCCGATGCGTCCTTAACATAAGTCATCAGCTGTCAATGGGCTTTCTGCTGAATGTAAAAAATAAAAGAATTAATTGCCGGCTAAAAAAAAATAAAAATAGTGAAAAAAAAAACAGTCCTGCTGATCTGTCCTTGCCAATGTCAAGCATTTCTTAGATAACGAAGGGGGCGGGACTATTGGATTAGGTCACTCGGAGGCTCCTCTCCCTTGTGACATCACTGCCCGGGGCATGAAGGGTCCATGACGTCACAAAGGGTGGGGCCTCCGGGTGACGTAATCCGATTGCCACGCCCCCACCGTTATCTAAGAAATGCTCGACATTGGCGCTGACAGATCAGCGGGACACAGCTTCGGAGGAGGGTCATCGTCGGGAGTGGCGGCAGAGAAAGCACACCATAGGAAGAAGAAGAGCAGGAGAAGGAGAAGCCCGGAGGAGCAAGATGCAGGAAAAGATGGAGGAAGACCGGAAGAAGAAGCGGAGAAGAATATATTTTTAATAAAAGACTTGTCAAAAACTGTCTACTGTATTTTTTAACACTACACTACTTTTTTTGTGGTGAATGAGTAGGGGTACAATGTACCCCATACTCATTCACATGGAGGGGGCAGGAATCTGGGGGCCCCCTTGTTAAAGGGGGTTTTCAGATTCCAATAAGCCCCCACCTGCAGACCCCGATAACCACCAGGCAAGGGTTGTTGGGAAGAGGCCCTTGTCCTCATCAACATGTCCCTTGTCCCCATCAACATGGGGACAGCTGATGACTCATTGGTTGTTAAGGATGCGGCGGCAGGCTTCCCGGCCCCCTCCTTAGCAATCAGCTATATACAGTGTAAAAACGCGTGTCCAAAAATGCAAAAAGCACTGCATAAACGCTCAAAAGCAACATGCAAAGATGTGAATTGAGCCTAAGTGAGGTCAAATAGAAGTTTTTATTTGATCGTAGTTGTGAGCAAGTTCAAAGACGCAAGATGGGAAATTTGCTTGAAAGAAGAAAAGTCAAACTGTGAATGTGAAACGTTTTTACATAATGTAATGAAGCCTGTTTAGTACGTCTGGGATCCCATTCATGTAACAGCGCTTTCAAACAGAATTAGTTAACTCTATGATAGCCCTGATGAAGGGGGAACTCTACACCCACTAAAGCACACTGGATTTTCTTTCTCTTTAGACACATGTGATGAAAATATATACTTGTACTTTTTCATTTCTTGTGTGGTGCTTATTGTGCTGAGCAATTTTTTTTTTTATATGGCTTCCTAGGTCCATTTTAGGGAGATTTTTCTTCCTGTCAGGAAAAGAGTGGAGTAGTAGGGTGAAGCCTCAGAGAAGAAGAATGAAGTGGTGGGGGTGAAGGCTTAGGAGAAGAATGGTGCGGTGGGTTGAAGGCTTAGAAAAAAAATGTAGTGGGGTGAAGGCTTAGAAGAAGAATGCTGTGGTGGAGTGAAGGCTTAGAAGAAGAATGGTGTGGTGGAGTGAAGGCTTAGAAGAAGAATGCTGTGGTGGAGTAAAGGCTTAGAAGAAGTATGGTGTGGTGGAGTGAAGGCTTAGAAGAAGAATGGTGTGGTGGGGTGAAGGCTTAGAAGAAGAATGGTGTGGTGGAGTGAAGGCTTAGAAGAAGAATGGTGTGGTGGAGTGAAGGCTTAGAAGAAGAATGGTGTGGTGGAGTGAAGGCTTAGAAGAAGTATGGTGTGGTGGAGTGAAGGCTTAGAAGAAGAATGGTGTGGTGGGGTGAAGGCTTAGAAGAAGAATGGTGTGGTGGAGTGAAGGCTTAGAAGAAGAATGGTGTGGTGGAGTGAAGGCTTAGAAGAAGAATGGTGTGGTGGAGTGAAGGCTTAGGAGAAGAATGGAGTGGTGTGGGTGAAGGCTTAGAAGAATGGTGCGGTGGGTTGAAGGCTTAGAAAAAGAATGTAGTGGGGTGAAGGCTTAGAAGAAGAATGCTGTGGTGGGGTGAAGGCTTAGAAGAAGAATGGTGTGGTGGAGTGAAGGCTTAGAAGAAGAATGCTGTGGTGGAGTAAAGGCTTAGAAGAAGAATGCTGTGGTGGAGTGAAGGCTTAGAAGAAGAATGGTGTGGTGGAGTGAAGGCTTAGAAGAAGAATGGTGTGGTGGAGTGAAGGCTTAGAAGAAGAATGGTGTGGTGGGGTGAAGGCTTAGAAGAAGAATGGTGTGGTGGGGTGAAGGCTTAGAAGAAGAATGGTGTGGTGGAGTGAAGGCTTAGAAGAAGAATGGTGTGGTGGAGTGAAGGCTTAGAAGAAGAATGGTGTGGTGGAGTAAATGCTTAGAAGAAGTATGGTGTGGTGGAGTGAAGGCTTAGAAGAAGAATGGTGTGGTGGGGTGAAGGCTTAGAAGAAGAATGGTGTGGTGGAGTGAAGGCTTAGAAGAAGAATGGTGTGGTGGAGTGAAGGCTTAGAAGAAGTATGGTGTGGTGGAGTAAATGCTTAGAAGAAGTATGGTGTGGTGGGGTGAAGGCTTAGAAGAAGAATGGTGTGGTGGAGTGAAGGCTTAGAAGAAGAATGGTGTGGTGGAGTGAAGGCTTAGAAGAAGAATGGTGTGGTGGAGTGAAGGCTTAGAAGAACAATGGTGTGGTGGGGTGAAGGCTTAGAAGAAGAATGGTGTGGTGGGGTGAAGGCTTAGAAGAAGAATGGTGTGGTGGAGTGAAGGCTTAGAAGAATGGTGTGGTGGGGTGAAGGCTTAGAAGAAGAATGCTGTGGTGGAGTGAAGGCTTAGAAGAAGAATGCTGTGGTGGGGTGAAGGCTTAGAAGAAGAATGGAGTGGTGGAGTGAAGGCTTGGAAGAAGAATGGTGTAGTGGGGTGAAGGCTTAGAAGAAGAATGGTGTGGTGGGGTGAAGGCTTGGAAGAAGATTGGTGTGGTGGAGTGAAGGCTTAGAAGAAGAATGGTGTGGTGGAGTGAAGGCTTAGGAGAAGAATGGAGTGGTGGGGGTGAAGGCTTAGAAGAATGGTGCGGTGGGTTGAAGGCTTAGAAAAAGAATGTAGTGGGGTGAAGGCTTAGAAGAAGAATGCTGTGGTGGGGTGAAGGCTTAGAAAAATAATGGAGTAGTGGGGGTGAAGGCTCAGAACTTCTTAGTGCTGTCCATGCCTTCCTGCTCTGGTGACCACCATTACTTCCATTGTTGGTATGGGTGACACAGGGACAGGAAGTGAAGGAAAATCACCAATAGGGCCACAAACCGAAATAAGAACCTACCAAAATGTTAACTTCTCTGAAATTGGGTATAGTCAAGCTTTGAGTCTATTAGTTGACCTGGGGCAGATGTTCCACTATCTTTATAAAATGGGCCTCAGTTGATATGTCTGGCAACACCTTTTTTAGGTTGGGGAGCAGTGTCCATGACCCGACCTCTTTACAAAGCTGATAAATGATGCTTATCACACTTTGCAACTTGTTAGTTTGCTAGTTTGAAATGTAAACAGTGGTGTCTTAAAGTCGGCTAATCTCCTACAAGCAAGGAATGAAGCTTGCTGAATCATTAATGAAAGGATTATCGGCTAGACACACATGGAGCTTTTTGTCTGGAAGCGTTGGCGATATTGGCTTTATAAATCCCAGCACAGCTTTGGAACTGGAAAGGCAGGAATTGTACTTGTTGTGCTATTAATATGCTATACACCTGAGGATTAGTAATTTCAGGTGACCCCCCCCCCCCCCCCCCCCCCCATGGCTCCTGCAAAAGGAAATTTTGCCTTAAAGTAGACCTAACTGAATGTCATTTATTTAACTCTGTGCAAGATATTCATTCTTTTGTTGAATTTAAGTGCCTATTTGCAGCTGCTTCCTGTCTACGTGCACTCCAGATGATGGTAGCATGGGCATTTCCAGGGGTGGGCTTCCCAATGGGGATGACAGTGGACCATGAATTGTAGTGTGTGCAGAAATATGTGTGAAAGGGTGACCACACCAGAACGCAATTGGGAGACATCATGTCTTCACCGATTAACAGTTTCTGAGTGAGGATCCTCATGGCAGGATCATCGGGGATAATTTTAAATAAAGCAAATGATTGAAAAATAATTGAATATTGCAGTTTACCAGGCAGTGGCTGCATTTGTTTTCTATGTTCAGTGTTTTTCTTTTTCACCTGGTGATCTTGCCAGAAACAAACTTCCTATCTTAGGGTGACAACGCTAATTTACCGCACTGTACCCTTGGTGGAGCAGCGTTGTCATTGTAGGACTAGAAATGTATTAAAGCTACAGAACAACTCCCACTGTCCTTAGGGGGCTGTGTCGCAAGGTCTGCAGAAGCTTACTGGGAAAGGCTTATAGCATTGCTTAAGATTTCAGTGTGGCATAGACAGAGTGTGTGAGGGGAGTCGCTTTGGGTGGGGGGCTTGTGGAACCCAGCTTACCTTGGAGAGCACTGGAATCTTCTTGTCCAGCTCCCCTGGCCCCTCCTATGTGTAAGTTACCCTGTGTCTATTAGGGGCACAGGGTGACCGAGAACCCTAGTCTGATCTGCACTAGTCAGATTCACTGTACTACCAAACTGGAATATTGTGTGTATGTGTGTGTGTGTGTGTGTATGTATGTGTGTATATATATATATATATATATATATATATATATATACAGTTGTGCTCATAAGTTAGAATTTATGATTTCTTGGCCATTTTTCAGAGAATATGAATGATCACACAAAAACTTTTTTCACTCATGGTTAGTGTTTGGCTGAAGCCATTTATTATCAATCAACTGTGTTTACTCTTTAAATCATAACGGCAACAGAAACTACCCAAATGACCCTGATCAAAAGTTTACATACCCCAGTTCTTAATACTGTGCATTGCCCCCTTTAGCTGTCTTGGGATGGGGAGCTTAAAAAAAATATATACTTTTGTAGCACTGACCCCCGAAGGAGCTGCTGGTTATTTTTTGGGCTTACCGTTACCTCACCTGTTGTAGCTCCGTCTTGGGGTTCCTGTGGAAAGTAACCCAGAGAAAAGGTTGAGACTGACACTGAATCCTCTTTTAGGTCATTTATTCAGAAAATAGAACACAGTCTCTTGATAAAGGGTAGAGGGTTTAGGGGTGAGTTCAGGTACTTAGATTGCAGGGTGAAGACATCAGATGAATCCAGAGAATAAACTGATTCCTGCAGTCCCCCGGATAGGTCTCTCTCACTAGGCCCAGCAGCCGGTAGGATACTCGGTAAAGTCTCTGCCGCAGACTTGTAGGTTACACTTTAGCGTCACTTAGGTATTAGATGAACTTTAAATAACTGTCATATGTTACCAGGTTCTCTCAGACGATCCGGCGATACCATATGAGGGATGATCCAGGTTGCGTCCTTCAACTAAGCCTCCAGGCTCCTTCAGAGAAGCCAGCCTTGCGCATGGCCTTCTGAAAGGGTCCTCCCCTGGGGTACTTCAGTTGCTGGGCCTCTCCGTTCCGATGAGACGTCACCCGACCTTCCTTGGATCAGTAGGCTCCGAAAGTCACTCGGGCCTACCCCTGCAGTTACATTGCCTCGGGCCAGCAAGCCCAGAGACACAGGATGCATGGTTCGCACCCCAGGCCAGAAGGGCCATGAGGCTGGGTCAGGAGGACCACCCGAACCACGCGAACAGGAAAAGCTTTTTTTTTTTAGTCACATGGTGTCGGTACCTTAAATACTCTCCCCCCAGAATACACAGCAGGAGAACACTCCCACTTCGCTGGTTCCGAGAGGTAAGTGCCATTTAATGCATCCAGCTAAACTGCTTTCTACTCTTGCCGGTGGTGACAGCGACACCTACGGTCTAGGAGAACCCAGTGCAACCCAGTTAGACTGTAAATGTAAATTTTTATTTTTTTGGAACTTTATGTGATGGACCAACACAAAGTGGCACATAATTATGAAGTGGAAGGAAAATAATAAATGGTTTTCTTATTTTTACAAATATGTGAAAAGTTTGTATTCAGCCCCCCCTGAGTCAATACTTTGTAGAACCGCCTTTCACTGCAATTACAGCTGTAAGTCTTTTTGGGGATGTCTCTACCAGCTTTGCACATCTAGTGAGGGACATTTCTGCCCATTCTTCTTTGCAAAATAACTCAAGCTCTGTCAGATTGGATGGAAAGTGTCCGTAAACAGCAATTTTCAAGTCTGGCCACAGATTCTCAATTGGTTTTAGGTCTGGACTGTGACTGGGCCATTCTAACGCATGAATATGCTTTGATCTAAACCATTCCATTGTAGCTCCATTGTAGTATGTTTAGGGTCGTTGTACTGTTGGAAGGTGAACCTCCGCCCCAGTCTCAAGTCTTTTGCAGACTCCAACAGGTTTTCTTCTAAGATTGCCCTGCATTTGGCTCCATCCATCTTCCCATCAACTCTGACCAGCTTCCCTGTCCCTGCTGAAGAAAAGCAGCCACACCAATGTGAGGCTGACACCACCATGTTTCACAGTGGGGATGGTGTGTTCAAGGTGATGTGCAGTGTTAGTTTTCTGCCACACATAGCGTTTTTCTTTTCGGCCAAATTATCAGTTTTTCATTTCTGAAAAATAGTTTTATGTATATATTTTTCTAATTTTACTTCACCAACTTAGACTATTGTGTTCTGATCAATTACATGTAATTCAGATTAAAGGCTGTAACGTAACAAAATAGGTAAAAAAAAACAAAAAACAAGGGGGTGAATACTTTTGCAAGGCATTGTAGCTGTCTTGGGATGGGGAGCTTGAAAGAAAATATATACTTTTATATACAGTGTCTTGAAAAAGTATTCATACCCCTTGACATTTTCCACATTTTGTCATGTCACAACCAAAAATGTTGTGACATGAAAATTTTGGTCTCATCTGACCAGAGCACCTTCTTCCACATGTTTGCTGTGTCCCCCACATGGCTTCTCACAAACAGGACTTCTTATGTCTTTCTTCAACAATGTCTGTCTTCTTGTCACTCTTCCATAAAGGGCAGATTTGTGGAGAGCACGACTAATAGTTGTCCTGTGGACAGATTCTCCCACCTGAGCTGTGGATCTCTGCAGCTCCTCCAGAGTTACCATGGGCCTCTTGGCTGCTCTCCTTGCCCGGCCTGTCAGTTTAGGTGGACGGCCATGTCTTGGTAGGTTTCCCGCTGTGCCACACTCTTTCCATTTTCAGGTGATGGATTGAACAGAGCTCCGTGAGATGTTCAAAGCTTGGGATATTTTTTTATAACCTAACCCTGCTTTAAAAATTCTCCAACTTTATCCCTGACCTGTCTGGTGTGTTCCTTGGGCTTCATGATGCTGTTTGTTCACTAAGGTGCTCTAACAAACCTCTGAGGGCTTCACAGAACAGCTGTATTTTTACTGAGGTTACATTACATACAGGTGAACTCTATTTACTAATTAGGTGACTTCTAAAGGCAATTGGTTCCACTTTATTTTAGTTAGGGGTATCAGAGTAATGGGGGCTGAATACAAATGCACCCCACACTTTTCACAGATTTATTTGTATAAAAATGTAAAAAAAAACATTTTATCATTTTCCTTCCACTTCACAATTAAGTGCCACTTTGTGTTGGTCTATCGCATAAAATCCCAGTAAAATACATTGACAATTTTGGTTGTATCATGACAAAATGTGGAAAATTTCAAGGGGTATGAATACTTTTTCAAGGTTGTGTGTGTGTGTGTGTGTGTGTGTATGTGTACGTGTGTGTGTGTGTATATATATATATATATATATATATATATATATATATATATATATATATATATATATATATATACATACGCACACACTGGGTAGAAAACAATCACCCCCCCCCCCTTTTCACATCACATTTTGTAGCTTTGCAGCCTGAAATGAAGACAGACAGTTTTTGTTTTATGCAGCTGTATTTACTTACCAACATATAAGAAAAAAATAAAATTCAAAAACGGAATCACTGAGTTGGAAAAAGGATCATCCCCTTATGTCAGTATTATGTTGAAACAAACACCTTTGCTTTAATTACACGTAAAGCAAGCACTGCTACAGTGAATCAAATTACATTACCATACCATACCATTACCATACAGAAGTACTGACACTTCCTACAATTCCAGTAGAGTGGTGTAAGAAAATTATTGATTACAGGAAGCAATTGACTTCAGTTATTTTTCCAAGAGGTGTGCCATCTGTTTAACCACTTCAGCACCGGGCCATTTTACACCCTTCCTTACCAGAGCACTTTTTGCGATTCGGCACTGCTTTAACTGACAATTGCGCGGTCGTGCGACGTTACGCCCAAACAAAATTGACGTCCTTTTTTTTTCCCCCTCAAATAGAGCTTTCTTTTGGTGGTATTTGATCGCCCCTGCGGTTTTTATTTTTTGCGCTATAAACAAAAGAAGAGCGACAACTTTGAAAAAAAACACAATATTTTTTACTTTTGCTATAATAAATATCCCATTTTTAAAAAAAACAAACAAACAATTTTTTTACTCAGTTTAGGCCGATACGTATTCTTCTACATATTTTTGGTAAAAAAAATCGCAATAAGCGTATATTGATCGGTTTGCGCAAAAGTTATAGCGTCTACAAAATAGGGGATAGATTTATTGCATTTCTTTTTTTTTTTTTTTTTTACTAGTAATGGCGGCGATCTGCGATTTTTTTTTTTCGTGACTGCGACATTGCGGCGGACACTTCGGACACTTTTGACACATTTTTGTAACCATTCACATTTACACAGCGATCGTTACTATAAAATTGCATTGATTACTGTGTAAATGTGACTGGCAGGGAAGGGGTTAACACTAGGGGGCGCTGTAGGGGTTAATGTGTTCCTTATAGGAGTGATTCTAACTGTGGGGGGAGGGGACTCACAAGGGGAGGAGACCGATCAGTGATCCTCCGTACTGGGATCACATGATCGGTCTCCTCTCCCGCTGACAGGACGTGGAGCTGTGTGTTTACACACACAGCTCCACGGTCCCGCACGGTCCCGTTGTTTTAACAGGCAATCGCGGGTGCCCGGCGGACATCGCGGCCGCCGGGCGCTCGCGCCGGGTCCCGAGCGCGCGCCCCCCAGGCAGCCGGGAATGAGAGGACATCATATGACGCCCACCCAGGATGGGAGATCCACCTTGTGGGCGTCATATGTACATGGGCGGGTAGGGAAGTGGTTAAATTTTACTTGGAATGTATCCTATTTTGGCTTTTTGTTTCTCCACTTTTTTGTGTCATACCAATACAAACAAAAGTAATAAACATAAGAATGACGAAACATTTGAAAGTGCAACAATTTTCTGGGCAAAGTGGTGCATTATCTGACAGAAATGCAAGGGGTGCCAATATTTTTGGCCATGGTTGTATTAAGGAGATAGAGCTCTGATCATCAGTCAGATCACATAGAGGAGAGAGAGAGACCTGATCATCAGTCAGATCACATAGAGGAGAGAGAGAGACCTGATCATCAGTCAGATCACATAGAGGAGAGAGAGAGACCTGATCATTAGTCAGATCACATAGATAAAGGAGAGAGTGCCTTGAGCCTCTGTCCGGTCACCTATATAGAGGAGAGTGCCCTGAGCATCAGTCAGATCACATAGAGGAGAGAGAGAGACCTGATGATCAATCAGATCACATATATAGAGGAGAGAGCCGTGAGCATCAGTCCAATCACCTATATAGAGGAGAGGGCCCTGAGCATTAGTCAGATGCCATATATAAAGGGGGAGAGAGAGCCCTGATGATCAATTAAATCACATATATATAAAGGGGAGAGAGAGTGCTGATCATCAGTCATGTGACAGAACGCTTAGGTTCTTCCGCCAAACAGTGCCTCCTGATCTCCAAACTCTTCCAGCAGACTGAGGGCTAATACCAGCCCTTTTACCCCACGCATCATACACATACAAGATGTTGAGGTAGAACCAAAGGAATGACTGTTTATTGAACAGAAATGCAGGTTTTTTATACACTTCAAAAGTAGGTCACCACATGAACAATAATAAAACCAAATATTTACCCAAAACATCACACAATCGTTAGATAGCGACACAAGGCTAATCCCATCATAAGAACCTCCAAGAGTTAGCTAAATTAGCCAACCGACAGAAACAATAGGCAACTTAATTAACTCCATTAACAATGGGACTTCACACCTAGGAGGCACACAATGGGAGAGAATGCACATGACATAAACCGTGCTCCAACCCCACCTCACACTGGCCGCCACCTGTCTACAACAGTCTGAGACCAACTCATACAATGTTCCAGCAGTCTGATACAGTGAAATTCATTTATCTCTATAGATTTCTTTAGGGAGATTGTTGATAAATATTTATGTCCCAAGTGAAGGAGCCTCTGCAACCCAGGCTGCAGGAGGGCCACCATATTTCCTTTGACCATTAACCTGTACAAGCTTAATAATTATACCTATCCATCCACTCCAGTATGGAAGCGTTATTGTCCTTATTCAGAGAATTAATCCAACCCTCGGTCTCAGCATTCATCACATTGTTGTCCACCATTGGATAATGATCTGCTCTCTCCATGGGCTATAATCAGTGGGTAGGAGGCAAGCCTCTAGTCCCCTCCAAAAGCCCCATGTCCGGGTTGGGTCTGTCACATTTCTCCCCCATCAAAAGTAGACCAACAAGGTCCCAGACCTCCACCTGGTCTGGATCTGCTTTAGTTGGGCAGAGTGAACCCACATAGGTGGATAGGTGGTCTGTCGCAAGTCGGATCACATGCATAAAGGAGAGGGAGGAGGGTTCTGATCATCAGTCAGATCACTTATATAAAGGAGAGAAAGAGGGCCCCGAGCATCAGGCAGATCACATATATAAAGGAGAGAAGGAGGCCCCGAGCATCAGTCAGATCACATATATAAAGGAGAGAAGGAGGCCCCGAGCATCAGTCAGATCACATATATAAAGGAGAGAAGGAGGCCCCGAGCATCAGTCAGATCACATATATAAAGGAGAGAAGGAGGGCCCGAGCATCAGTCAGATCACATATATAAACGAGAGAGAGAGAGCCCCGAGCATCAGTCAGATCACATATATAAACGAGAGAGAGAGAGCCCCGAGCATCAGTCAGATCACATATATAAAGGAGAGAAGGAGTGCCCCGAGCATCAGTCAGATCACATATATAAACGAGAGAGAGAGAGCCCCGAGCATCAGTCAGATCACATATATAAAGGAGAGAAGGAGGGCCCCGAGCATCAGTCAGATCACATATATAAAGGAGAGAAGGAGGGCCCCGAGCATCAGTCAGATCACATATATAAAGGAGAGAAGGAGGGCCCGAGCATCAGTCAGATCACATATATAAAGGAGAGAAGGAGGCCCCGAGCATCAGTCAGATCACATATATAAAGGAGAGAAGGAGGGCCCGAGCATCAGTCAGATCACATATATAAACGAGAGAGAGAGAGCCCCGAGCATCAGTCAGATCACATATATAAACGAGAGAGAGAGAGCCCCGAGCATCAGTCAGATCACATATATAAAGGAGAGAAGGAGGGCCCCGAGCATCAGTCAGATCACATATATAAAGGAGAGAAGGAGGGCCCCGAGCATCAGTCAGATCACATAAAGGAGAGAAGGAGGGCCCCGAGCATCAGTCAGGTCACATATATAAAGGAGAGAAGGAGGGCCCCGAGCATCAGTCAGATCACATATATAAAGGAGAGAAGGAGGGCCCCGAGCATCAGTCAGATCACATATATAAAGGAGAGAAGGAGGGCCCCGAGCATCAGTCAGATCACATATATAAAGGAGAGAAGGAGGGCCCGAGCATCAGTCAGATCACATATATAAACGAGAGAGAGAGAGCCCCGAGCAACAGTCAGATCACATATATAAAGGAGAGAAGGAGGGCCCCGAGCATCAGTCAGATCACATATATAAAGGAGAGAAGGAGGGCCCCGAGCATCAGTCAGATCACATATATAAACGAGAGAGAGAGAGCCCCGAGCATCAGTCAGATCACATATATAAAGGAGAGAAGGAGGGCCCCGAGCATCAGTCAGATCACATATATAAAGGAGAGAAGGAGAGCCCCGAGCATCAGTCAGATCACATATATAAAGGAGAGAAGGAGAGCCCCGAGCATCAGTCAGATCACATATATAAAAGAGAGAAGGAGGGCCCGAGCATCAGTCAGATCACATATATAAACGAGAGAGAGAGAGAGCCCTGAGCATCAGGCAGATCACATATATAAAGCAGAGGGAGAGCCACGAGCATCAGGCAGATCACATATATAACGGAGAGAGAAGGAGAGCCCTGAGCATCAGGCAGATCACATATATAAAGGAGAGAGAAGGAGAGCCACGAGCATCAGGCAGATCACATATATAAAGGAGAGAAGGAGAGCCCCGAGCATCAGTCAGATCACATATATAAACGAGAGAAGGAGGGCCCGAGCATCAGTCAGATCACATATATAAACGAGAGAGAGAGAGCCCTGAGCATCAGGCAGATCACATATATAAAGCAGAGGGAGAGCCACGAGCATCAGGCAGATCACATATATAACGGAGAGAGAAGGAGAGCCCCGAGCATCAGGCAGATCACATATATAAAGGAGAGAGAAGGAGAGCCACGAGCATCAGGCAGATCACATATATAAAGGAGAGAAGGAGAGCCACGAGCATCAGGCAGATCACATATATAAAGGAGAGAAGGAGGGCCCCGAGCATCAGGCAGATCACATATATAACGGAGAGAGAAGGAGGGCCCCGAGCATCAGGCAGATCACATATATAAAGGAGAGAGAAGGAGAGCCCCGAGCATCAGGCAGATCACATATATAAAGGAGAGAGAAGGAGAGCCACGAGCATCAGTCAGATCACATATATAAAGGAGAGAAGGAGAGCCCCGAGCATCAGTCAGATCACATATATAAAGGAGAGAAGGAGGGCCCGAGCATCAGTCAGATCACATATATAAACGAGAGAGAGAGAGCCCTGAGCATCAGGCAGATCACATATATAAAGCAGAGGGAGAGCCACGAGCATCAGGCAGATCACATATATAACGGAGAGAGAAGGAGAGCCCCGAGCATCAGGCAGATCACATATATAAAGGAGAGAGAAGGAGAGCCACGAGCATCAGGCAGATCACATATATAAAGGAGAGAAGGAGAGCCCCGAGCATCAGGCAGATCACATATATAAAGGAGAGAAGGAGAGCCCCGAGCATCAGTCAGATCACATATATAAACGAGAGAAGGAGGGCCCGAGCATCAGTCAGATCACATATATAAACGAGAGAAGGAGGGGCCCGAGCATCAGTCAGATCACATATATAAAGGAGAGAAGGAGAGCCCCGAGCATCAGTCAGATCACATATATAAAGGAGAGAAGGAGAGCCCCGAGCATCAGTCAGATCACATATATAAAGGCCTGTGAACTAATACCAAGATCCAGCTTCTAGGCAGTGTTGGTCATCTTACTTTAAAAAAGTAATTAGTTAAGTTACAAATGACTTCTCCCAAAAAGTAATTGCGTTAGTAACTCAGTTACTACATTGGAAAAGTAATTAGTTACGCAGCAAAGTAACTGACTTTTTTTTTAAAATATTCTATACGTGTAACTAAGGGGCGGGTCTAGTATTACTGTAACCAAGGGGCACATTTATTATTATTGTTATATATCGTGTAACCAAGGGGCTGCTCTATTATTACTCTAACCAAGGGGCAGATCTGTTATAGCGTGTAAGCAAGGGGCGGGTCTATTATTATTATATCGTGTAAGGGGCGGGTCTATTATTATTATATTGTGTAAGGGGCGGAGGGCTACAGAAGAGGGCGAATGTTAAATTAATGGGCAGAGCTCGATATATAACAATAATAATAAATGTACCCCTTGGTTACAGTAATACTAGACCCGCCCCTTAGTTACACGATAGACGCCCCTTGCAGAGTAGCACGAGCATCGGGAGCGTGCGGCATCGCCTCATACAATTACATGTTAACTGCTCCTGCGCGGTGTAGAGTTCACTCAGAGCTGTTTAGGTTCGGCAATTTTCGTAAGCGCCGTAGTCCTTCGTACTGCGCCTGCGCAGTTCAGGGGGCCCTTATCCGGCGGGGGAAATTTTTCGGCAGGACACCGGAATTACACTACTGCCATCTAGTGGCGGTATAAGTAATTGAGGTAACGCCGCCCAAGTAATGGGAACTGCGTTACCATGAGGGGAAAAGTAATCAGTTAGATTACTCGTTACTCTCTAAAGTAACTGCGTTAAGTAACTCCGTTTTTTTTTTAACTTACATCACTGCTACTAGGTAAGGTATGGACTTGGAAATATGGAGGTTTTATCCCATTTAAAGCTCTACAAAACCTCCGGACTCCACGACCCATCACAGGAATTAATATCTGAGAAAAGGAAATGTTTTCTCTATTACAGTCCTCAGCCTTGGAGCCCCTCTTTATGTGTAGGAGAGAGACCAAGGGGACAAGTACTGTATACACAACCCCGGCAGCCAGAGCCCGACAATATATAATACACTGATTCTCTATCATGAATGTTCTCATAGTTTGAGCCTCGACCCCGCTCAGCTTCCGCAATGCCATTAGTTGCCATAGGAACGGACTCTTAATTGTCTCATTGATTGCACTATAGAAGTACCAGTTACATTTTTCTCTCTCCTCCTGAAGGACCTTTTCTAGAAGAGATGCAATAATAACTCAGACAGCCGTGGTGCGCGCTCCGGAGCTGCATGTCGAATATTTCCCCTCTGAGCGTTTGAATGTAAAAAAAGCAACAAAAAAAAAAGCAAACCTTGGAACGGCTGCAGACAAAGCTTTAAACGGCGGCACTTCTGTTCCATAACAGTGACTGGGTGTTCCAGTTGCCATGGCGACACAAGAAGTTGGTGCCTTAGATACGCCAAAGTTCTCTTTGTGTTCTTCATGTCACCTTTCTGCAAACTAGAATGCTGCTTCTTAAAGGAAACCCATGCTGAGACAATACGGAGGCCATCATTTCCGACTTTTTCGTTTTAAAATGCTAGTTTCCTAGCCGTCGTGATGACCCCCAAAGGTTTCTGTAGTTGTAGTCACTCCTCTGGAAGGGGATTTATACTTTGCTTTGGTTATATTTTTAGCTTGCTTGATTGTTGCTTAATTTTCTGTTTTAGTGTAACAATGCTGCTCCTTTTATACAGTGCATCCGGGAAGTATTTACAGCGCTTCACTTATTCCACATTTTGTTCTGTTACAGCCTTATTCCAAAATGGATTAAACTCATTTATTTTCCAAAAAATTCTACAAACAACACCCCATAATGACAACGTAAAAGAAGTTTGTTTGAAATCTATGGAAATTTATTAACCACTTTAAGGCCTCGTTTTGGATTTTAGGTGTTTAAAACAGTTTTTTTTGCTAAAAAAAAAAACTTAGAACCCCCAAACATTATATATTGTTTTTTTTCTAACCCCCTAGAGAATAAAATGGCGGTCGTGGCAATACTTTTTTTCACACCGTATTTGCGCAGCGGTCTTACAAGCGCACTTTTTTTGGAAAAAATTCACTTTTTTGAATACAAAAATAAGACAACAGTAAATTTAGTCCAATTTTTTTTATATATTGTGAAAGATAATGTTACGCCGAGTAAATTGATACCCAACATGTCACGCTTTAAAATTGCGCCCGCTTGTGGAATGGCATCAAACTTTTACCCTCAAAAATCTCCATAGGCAACGTTTAAAAAATTCTACAGGTTGCATGTTTGGCGTTACAGAGGAGGTCTACGGCTATAATTATTGCTCTCGCTCTACCGATCGTGGCGATACATTACATATGTGGTTTGACCACCGTTTTCATATGTGGGCGCTACTCACGTATGCGTTCGCTTCTGCGCGCAAGCTCGTTGGGACGGGGCACTTTAAAAACATTTTTTCCGTTTTTCTTATTTATTTTTCTTGATTTTATTTATTTTTACTTTTTTTTTACAATTATTTGTTTTTAAAAAAAAATAAAAAATTGGCTCACTTTTATTCCTATTACAAGGAATGTAAACATCCCTTGTAATAGAAAAAAAGCATGACAGGTCCTCTTAAATATGAGATCTGGGGGGTCAAAAAGTCCTCAGATCTCATATTTGGACTTAAATGCAAAAAAAAAAAAAAAAATGTAATTAAAAAAAATTACATTTGGAAAATGTTGCTTTAAGAGGTATGGGCGGAAGTGACGTTTTGACGTCGCTTCCGCCCTGCTATGGTATAGAGACGGGTGGCAGCCATCTTAGCCTCACTCATCTCTATACCCAGCACGGAGGAGGACCCGATCGCTTCCGCCGCTGCCGACGGCTCCGGTACCATGATACCCAAATTTGAGCTCAGGTACTTCCTGTTTCTGCTGATTATCCTTAAGGTGTTTCTACAACTTGATTGGAGTCCACCTGTGGTAAATTCAGTTGATTGGACATGATTTTAACTACTTCCCACCCGGCCACTGCACATAAACGGCCGGGTGGGAGCCTTCTACTTCTGACTGGACGTTCCTGAACGTCCTTCAGAAGGAGGGGGATCGCGCGTGCCCGTGCAGCGGCGCGATCCTGATGCACTCGTGTCACCCAGACACATCGCATCTCGGATCGTCAGGAGGGCTCTGTGATTGGCCCTCCTGATCACATGACGGCCGTGTCCAATAACCGCCGTCGTGATGTAAACAAACAGCCGGTTGCTAGGCAATCGGCTCTCCTCTCCTCACACGGAAGTCGTCGCTGAGGAGAGGAGAGCGGATCTCTGCAGCCAGCTGGTGATCAGTGAGTACGAGCTGTTTTTTACAGCTTTTTACTCACTGATGACCAGTCTAGTGTAAAACAGTGTAAACACACGTCCCCAAATAATAAAAATACATGTCCCCAAATAATAAAAACACATGTCCCCAAATAATAAAAACACATGTCCCCTACATATGTCCCACTAAAATCACATGTCCCAATGATTATCTGCACACATATGTCCGTGATCACCTGCACACATCTGTACATGATCATTTGCGTACATCTGTCCGTGATGACACAAACCAATTATTATACATATATTTATATTTTTTATATTTTTTTTTTTACTAAAAACATGTAGCAAAATACATTTTGGCTTAAATTTATGTCAAAATTCGATTTTATTGGATTTCTTTTAAAATAGAAAGAAGAAATTTTTTTTTTTTTTTTTCCAAATTTCCGCAATTTTTTCGCTTACATCGCAAAAAATAAAAAACGGAGTCGTGAATAAATACCACCGAAATAAAGCTCTATTTGTGCAAACAAAATGATAAAAATTTCATTTGGGTACAGCGTAGCATGACCGCGCAATTGTCATTGAAAGTGCGAGAGCGCTGAAAGCTAAACATTGGGCTGGGAAGGAAGGGGGCGAAAGTGCCCAGTATTGTAGTGGTTAAAAGGGATACGCCTGTCTATATAAAGGTCTCACAGGTAACAGTGCATGTCAGAGCACAAACCAAGCCATGAAGTCCAAGGAATTGTCTGTAGACCTCTGAGACAGGATTGTATGGAGACACAGATCTCGGGAAGGGTACAGAAAAATGTCTGCAGCATTGAAGGTCCCAATGGTCACAGTGGCCTCCATCATCTGTAAATGGAAGAAGTTTGGAACCACCAGGACTCTTCCTAGAGCGGGCCCAATGTCCAAACTGAGCGATCGGGAGAGAGAAGGGCCTTAGTCAGGGAGGTGACCAAGACCCCGATGATCAATCTGACAGGACCAGCTTTTCTGTGTAGAGAGGACAACCTTCCAGAAAAACAACCATCTCTGCAGCACTCCACCAATTAGGCCTGTATGGTAGAGTGGGCAGACGGAAGCCACTCCTCAATAAAAGGCACATGACAGCCCCGCCTGGAGCTTGCCAAAAGGCACCTGAAGGACTCTCTGACCATGAGAAACAAAATTCTCTGGTCTGATGAAACAAAGATTGAACTCTTTGGCCTGAATGGCAAGCATCATGTCTGGAGGAAACCAGGCACCGCTCATCACCTGGCCAATACCATCCCTACAGTGAAGCATGGTGGTGGCAGCATCATGCTGTGGGGATGTTTGTCAGCGGCAGGTACTGGGAGACTAGTCAAGGTTGAGGGAAAGATAAATGCAGCAATGTACAGAGACATCCTTGATGAAAATCTGTTCCAGAGCGCTCTGGGCCTCAGACTTGGACGGAGGTTCATCTTCCAACAGGACAACGACCCTAAGCACCCAGCCAAGATAACAAAAGTGGGGCTATGGGACAACTCTGTGAATGTCCACGAGTGGCCCAGCCAGAGCCCAGACTTGAACGTTATAGTCTCTGGAGAGATCTGAAAATGGCTGTGCACCGACGCTCCCCATCCAACCTGATGGAGCCTGAGAGGATTTTTATTTTTAATAGATTTCCATAGATTTCAAACAAACTTCTTTCACGTTGTCATTATGGGGTACTGTTTGTAGAATTTTAAGGAAAATATTGAATTTATTCCATTTTGGAATAAGGCTGTACCATAACAAAAGGTGGAAAAAGTGTTGTGAATACTTTCCGGAGGCACTGTAAAAGGGGTAACAGTGAGAGGGTTGTCACCCTAAAACAGGAAGTGGTAGGATCACCAGGGGGACGTAAAAGAGAAAAAAAAAAACTTTCACATTTAAAACTGACCTCCAGCCTTCCCTTCAGCTTTGCATAGTGGTAGAGACCCCCTTCCCCTGGACGAATACTTACTCGGATTTTCACTGCACACTTCTCACAATGTGCATTAGAAGCTGCAGATACAGTCTGCCTCATTTCCTGGCTGGAAGGATGTCCAACATCATCTAGACCCCCCCCCCCCCCCCCAACCTTGCTGGATTGTCCCTGGCCTGGCCCATCCCTCTCATTCATTGGATTTCAGTTCTTTCTATCATGGAGGTTCGCCATCACATGTGGGCATTGACCACTTCAAAAACAGCCTGCCTTGGACCGCCCACTTCTCCAGTCTGATAAACACCAATCAAAAGCATTTTTATATTTGCATAACTCCTCCCAGGTCTAAGCCACTCAACTGGAAGAGGGGGAGTAGGCGCCTAACAAAACTAGGTACTAGCACCCCCCCCCCAAAGAAAAAAGCCCAAAAGTGTTATGCCGCGTACACACCGCAATGGAAACCGTCCGATGGGAGCTTTTCATAGAATTTTCCGACCGTGTGTATGCCCAACGGTCTTTTTCTGTCGCCTTTCCGACGGACTTTAGTTTGAGAACCTGTTCTTAATTTTTCCGACGTAAAAACTGTCTATCGGAAATTCCGATCGCGTGTAGGCAATTCCGACACGCAAATTTCCGACGCATGCTTGGAAACAATTCGACGCATGCTCGGAAGCATTAAACTTCCCTTTTATAGTGCCGTCGAACGTGTTGTATGTCGCCGTGTTATTGACCGTCGGAATTTGGTGTGACCGTGTGTAGGCAAGACAGTTTGAGCGAAATTGAAGTGTAACAATTATCAATTTTGAATACAACTGCCATTTCCTTTTTTGAATTTCCAGTGGATGTTTTCATGTTGAATCATCGCGCTGGGCTGGTGTCGATTTCTGTAAATTCTTACCAATTTAATTACCGACATTGCCGTCGACAAGCATGCTTTTGAGGAAGTCTCACTCCTGCTGCAGCATTCTCAGTAATGTAAAATGTAGATTGCAAGCTTTTAGAAGCGGGGCCTTCCCAATCCTCTGGTATTGAACGGGTTGTAACTCTACTGTCCGCCCTTAACCACTTCAATACCGCCGTATAGTCATATGACGCCCACAAGGTGGATCTACCATCCTGGGTGGGCGTCATATGACGTCCTCGCATTCCCGGCCGCCTGGGGGGCGCGCGCGCCCGCGGCATCGCTCGGGACCCGGTGCGAGTGCCCGGCGGCCGCGATGTCCGCCGGGCACCCGCGATTGCCCGTTAAAACAACGGGACCGTGCGGGACCGTGGAGCTGTGTGTGTAAACACACAGCTCCACGTCCTGTCAACGGAGAGGAGACCGATCATGTGATCCCAGTACGGAGGAACACATGATCGGTCTCCTCCCCTTGAGTCCCCTCCCCCCACAGTTAGAATCACTCCTATAGGGAACACATTAACCCCTGCAGCGCCCCCTAGTGTTAACCCCTTCCCTGCCAGTCACATTTACACAGTAATCATTTCAATTTTATAGCAACGATCGCTGTGTAAATGTGACTGGTTCCAAAAATGTGTCAAAAGTGTCCAAAGTGTCCGCCGCAATATCGCAGTCACAAAAAAAAATCGCAGATCGCCGCCATTACTAGTAAAAAAAAAAAAAAAAAAAATTCAATAAATCTATCCCCTATTTTGTAGACGCTATAACTTTTGTGCAAACCGATCAATATACGCTTATTGCGATTTTTTTTTTTTTTACCAAAAATATGTAGAAGAATACGTATCGGCCTAAACCGAGGAAAAAAATCGTTTTTTTTTTTTTTAAAATGGATATTTATTATAGCAAAAAGTAAAAAATATTGTGTTTTTTTTTCAAAATTGTCGCTCTTCTTTTGTTCATAGCGCAAAAAATAAAAACCGCAGAGGTGATCAAATACCACCAAAAGAAATCTCTATTTGTGGGAAAAAAAGGACGTCAATTTTGTTTGGGTGTAACGTCTCACGACCGCGCAATTGTTAGTTAAAACGACGCAGTGCCGAATCGCAAAAAGTGCTCTGGTAAGGAAGGGTGAAAAATGGCCCGGTGCTGAAGCGGTTAAATAGGTTCCTTTAAGCTAGTGCATTGTTGGTTCACTTACCTTTCCTTCAATTTCCCTTCTAAATGTTTTTTTTCTTTGTCTGAATTTCTCACTTCCTGTTCCTCCTCAGTAAGCTGTTCTGGCTGACTAAACACCGCTCGGATGATGGTGTGAAGTTTACTGAGGAGAAACAGGAAGTGAGAATTTCAGACAAAGAAAAAAAACATTTAGAAGGGAAATCGAAGGAAAAGGTAAGTGAACCAACAATGCACTAGCTTAAAGGAACCTATTTAGAAAATAAAAAATTAACCTTTACAACCCCTTTAATTAGTAAAGTGTTGGCGCAATAATAATCCTGTGTAGTAATAAAGACCAAAAGGCAACAAACATGCTCAACTGCAATCTGCCCTTCATGAACCAGGAACTGGTGCTCTGACTAAAACAGGGGTCTCAAACTGGTGGCCCTCCAGCTGTTATGAAACTAAATGCTTGTAACTGTCAGCCTTGCAATGCCTCATGGGACTTGTAGTTTTTGAAATGATAATCCAGGAATAGAATGGAGCTGGCTACTCAATATCATCTATGCAAGCAATTCTTTATCGGCTATATAACGGAGTACAGAAAATATCACATTTACGCGTTTCGTCAAGAACCTTACTCATAGCATAGGACAGCACATGCCGTGAGTAATGCCGCGTACACACGATCGGGAATGCTGCCAGCAAAACTCAAATGAGAGCTTTTACTCGGAAAATGTGACCTTGTGTATGCTCCATCGGACTTTTGCTGGCGGAATTCCAGCCAGCAAAAGATTGAGAGCAGGTACTCAATTTTTCGGTCGGAAAAAGTTTTCCAATCGTCTGTACCAATTCCGACGCTCAAAATTCCTACGCATGCTCCGGAAACAATTTGACGCATGCTTGGAAGCATTGAACTTCATTTTCTCTGCTCGTCGTAGTGTTGTACGTCACCGCGTTCTTGACGGTCAAAAGTTCAGCGAAATTTTGTGTGACCGCGTGTATGCAAGCCAAGCTTGAGCGGAATTCCGTCGGAAGAAACATCCAAGATTTTTCCGTCGGAAAATCAGCTTGTGTGTACGCGGCATAAGGCTTTTGCCAAAACACATTGGTGTGTTTTTTGCTATACTCTGTTATGTAGCCAATAAATAATTATTTCCATGACTTCCATGGAGGATACTGAGTAGCCAGCTCCATTTTATCGTTGAATAATAAAAATATAAACTCCCAGCAGAGGGAGCAAGAGGCTTTCTTGTTGGCTGCTGCACTGGGGTGGAGCTGGTGGGACTCCTATGAACGGATCTTGGCATCAGGCAGCTGAGTCAACCTGTTGGCATTCACTTTAAATGGAAGTGTGTTGTTTTTTTTTTTTTTTTTTTTTTTTTTTTTTTAGGTCCTCCATGTTTTCATTTTCTTTAGTCTTTTAGGATACTTTTATATAATGTTGGTATTTTGTACTTTTTGGGAGGGTAGCGATTGTTTTGCCTGTTTGAGCCTTACTTTGCAACACCTACATTGCCGATTAGATTCTCTTATAGTGAATCAGCCTCATTGTGTCAGTTTACGAAGACTGTTGTTGTGCTTTTTTTAACCACTTCAGCCCCGGACCAATTGGCAGCCAAAGGACCAGGCCCCTTTTTGCGATTCGGCACTGCATCGTTTTAACTGACAATTGCGCGGTCGCGCGACGTGGCTCCCAAACAAAATTGGCGTCCTTTTTTTCCCACAAATAGAGCTTTCTTTTAGTGGTATTTGATCGCCCCTGCCATTTTTTATTTTTTGCTATATAAACAAAAATAGAGCGACAATTTTGAAAATAAATGCAATATTTTTTGCTATAATAAATATCCCCAAAAAATATATAAAAAACATTTTTTTTTCAGTTTAGGCCGATACGTATTCTTCTACATATTTTTGGTTAAAAAAATCGCAATTAGCGATTATTGATTGGTTTGCACAAAAGTTATAGCGCTTACAAATAGGGGATAGTTTTATAGCATTTTTATTAATAATTTTTTTTTTACTAGTAATGGCGACGATCAGCGATTTTTATTGTGACTGCGACATTATGGCGGACACATCGGACATTTTTGACACATTTTTGGGACCATTGTCATTTATACAGCAATCAATGCTATTTATATTGATTCCTGTATAAATGACACTGGCAGTGAAAGAGTTAACCACTAGGGGGAGGGGAGGGGTTATGGTCTGTGACGTGTGTGTGTTTTTTTACATTAGGGACGTCATTGATCGGCTTTTCCGATGACAGGGAACAGCCGATCAATGACAGGCAGAGTAGGAAGCGCGGGGAGAGGTTTGTTTACACAGACCTCTCCCCGTTCTTCATCTCTGTGACCCGATCGCGGGACACCAGCGGCGATCGGGTCCGCTGGTCCCGCGGCCGTGGTCACGGAGCTCCCGACCGGGTAGCGAGAGCGCCGCTGGCGGCGCGCGCGTGCGACCCGCGGCCAGGCAATTAAAGGCCCACGTATATATACGTCATTTTGCCTGCCCGTGCCATTCTGTAGACGTATATCTACATGAGGCGGTCGGGAAGCGGTTAAGGACAGTTTCCCCGCACATTTTTATTAAGTAATTTTTAACGAACATATTTTTAAGATACAAAATCAATCTATATGACACAGTCTATATATGTGAAACTTATTCACGGAGACAAGTGATCATACAAAATAGTTACATTTATTGGTTGACAGAAAACAAATATTTACATGAAATTAAAATACAGATTGCATTACTTGATCATTTTGACAATTAATGGAAATACCCTAAACTGGGCGTAGTAGTACCTTGGACACAATATCACCATGATAACTTCTTCAGTAGAATCAATAACCTTATGATACTTGACAATTTAACAGAATGTCTGTATTTCACACACCCAGCCGTTACTATGCTGCAGGTAAGTAACGTTGAACAATGTGAAAATAATTTAGTCATTTGTTTGTTAATAAAATTTGGCAACTATGCAAAAGTAATATATAATGAAAAATTGAATTTTAGAGAAAAAAATCTAAAAGGCGGTTATAGATTCTGGAGAATGATTATCAATATTAGAATATTCAATGCATCAATAGTTAAGAGAACATACCAGATAAAATCAACATGGCATATTTACCCATTCCAAAATGGCTATTTGTCTGGATTGCTGGTTACCAGGATTTAAGATGTCTGCCGGGTTCAGGAATCTTCTTGGATGTTAAAGTATATATATTCATGCATGGTGCATGGGTGTCAGTCTATCTGGGAAGATGTTTTCTACCAGTTTCTTTTCCCCAGGGGGGGTCCCTGAGCTCTCGTCTCCCTTAACCGCTTCCCGACCGCCCACTGTATATTTACGTCCTCAGAAGGGCATGGCTAGGCAAAAGGAGGTACGGGTATGGCCCCTTTAATTGCCTAGCCATGGGGTCGCGCGCGCGCCGCCGGCGGAACGCTCGCGACTCGGTCGGGAGCTCTGTGAACATGGCCGCGGGACCAGCGGACCCGATCGCCGCTGGTGTCCCGCGATCGGGTCACAGAGCTGAAGAACGGGGAGAGGTCTGTGTAAACAAAACCTCTCCCCACGCTTCCTACACTGCCTGTCAGTGATCGGCTGTTCCCTGTCATCGGGAACAGCCGATCAGTGACGTCAGACATCAGCCATGCCCCCTACTGTAAAAAAACACACAACACGTCACACTAACTCCTCCCCGCCCCCTAGTGGTTAACTCCTTCACTGCCACTGTCATTTACATAGGAATCAGTGCTATTTAAATAGCACTGATTTCTGTATAAATGACAATGGTCCCAAAAATGTGTCAAAAATGTCCGATGTGTCCGCCATAATGTCGCAGTCACAATAAAAATCGCTGATCGCTGCCATTACTAGTAAAAAAAAAAATATTAATAAAAATGCTATAAAACTATCCCCTATTTTGTAAACGCTATAACTTTTGCGCAAACCAATCAATAATCGCTAATTGCGATTTTTTTTTACCAAAAATATGTAGAAGAATACGTATCGGCCTAAACTGAGGAAAAAAAATGTTTTTTTATATATTTTTGGGGGATATTTATTATAGCAAAAAGTAAAAGATATTGCATTTTTTTCAAAATTGTCGCTCTATTTTTGTTTATAGCGCAAAAACTTAAAACCGCAGGGGCGATCAAATACCACCAAAAGAAAGCTCTATTTGTTGGAAAAAAAGGACGAAAAAGTGTTGTGAATACTTTCCGGAGGCACTGTAAAAGGGGTAACAGTGAGAGTGTTGTCACCCTAAAACAGGAAGTGGTAGGATCACCAGGGGGACGTAAAAGAGAAAAAAAAAAAACTTTCACATTTAAAACTGACCTCCAGCCTTCCCTTCAGCTTTGCATAGTGGTAGAGGCCCTTCTCCTGGACAAATACTTACTCTGATTTCACTGCACACTGTGAGCTTCTCACAATGTGCATTAGAAGCTGCAGATACAGTCTGCCTCATTTCCTGGCTGGAAGGATGTCCAACATCATCTAGACCCCCCCCCCCCCCCGCCCTTGCTGGATTGTCCCTGGCCTGGCCCTCCCTCTCATTCATTGGATTTCAGTTCTTTCTATCATGGAGGTTCGCCATCACATGTGGGCATTGACATTCAAATACAGCCTGCCTTGGACCGCCCACTTCTCCAGTCTGATAAACACCAATCAAAAGCATTTTTATATTTGCATAACTCCTCCCAGGTCTAAGCCACTCAACTGGAAGAGGGGGAGTAGGTGCCTAACAAAACTAGGTACTAGCACCCCCCCCCCCCCCAAGAAAAAAGCCCAAAAGTGTTATGCCGCGTACACACCGCAATGGAAACCGTCCGATGGGAGCTTTTCATAGAATTTTCCGACCGTGTGTATGCCCAACGGTCTTTTTCTGTCGGCCTTTCCGACGGACTTTACATTGAGAGCCTGTTCTTCATTTTAATTCCGATCGTGTGTATGCAATTCCGACACGCAAAATTCCGACGCATGCTCGGAAACAATTTACCGCATGCTCGGAAACAATTTGCCGCATGCTCGGAAGCATTAAACTTCCCTTTTTATAGTGCCGTCGAACGTGTTGTATGTCGCCGTGTTAATGACCGTCGGAATTTGGTGTGACTGTGTGTAGGCAAGACTGTTTGAGTGAAATTGAAGTGTAACAATTATCAATTTTGAATACAACTGCCATTCCCTTTTTTGAATTTCCAGTGGATGTTTTCATGTTGAATCATCGCGCTGGGCTGGTGTCGATTTCTGTAAATTCTTACCAATTTAATTACCAACATTGCCGTCGACAAGCATGCTTTTGAGGAAGTCTCACTCCTGCTGCAGCATTCTCAGTAATGTAAAATGTAGACTGCAAGCTTTTAGAAGCGGGGCCTTCCCAATCCTCTGGTATTGAACGGGTTGTAACTCTACTGTCCGCCCTTAAAGGGGTTGTAAAGGTTTGTTTTTTATTTTCTAAATAGGTTCCTTTAAGCTCGTGCATTGTTGGTTCACTTACCTTTTTCCTTCGATTTCCCTTCTAAATGTTTTTTTTTCTTTGTCTGAATTTCTCACTTCCTGTTCCTCCTCAGTAAGCTGTTCTGGCTGACTAAACACCGCTCGGATGATGGTGTGAAGTTTACTGAGGAGAAACAGGAAGTGAGAATTTCAGACAAAGAAAAAAAAAAAACATTTAGAAGGGAAATTGAAGGAAAAGGTAAGTGAACCAACAATGCACGAGCTTAAAGGAACCTATTTAGAAAATAAAAAAAATGAACCTTTACAACCCCTTTAATTAGTAAAGTGTTGGCGCAATAATAATCCTGTGTAGTAATAAAGACCAAAAGGCAACAAACATGCTCAACTGCAATCTGCCCTTCAGGAACCAGGAACTGGTGCTCTGACTAAATACAGGGGTCTCAAACTAGTGGCCCTCCAGCTGTTATGAAACTACAAGTCACATCATGCCTCTGCCTGTGGGAGTCATGCTTGTAACTGTCAGCCTTGCAATGCCTCATGGGACTTGTAGTTTTGCAACAGCTGGAGGGCCGCCAGTTTGAGACCCCTGGACTAAAGTGTCTCCACACATTGAAATGATAATCCAGCAATAGAATGGAGCTGGCTACTCAATATCATCTATGCAAGCAATTCTTTATCGGCTATATAACGGAGTACAGAAAATATCACATTTACGCGTTTCGTCAAGAACCTTACTCATAGCATAGGACAGCACATGCCGTGAGTAATGCCGCGTACACACGATCGGAAATGCTGCCAGCAAAACTCAAATGAGAGCTTTTACTCTGAAAATGTGACCTTGTGTATGCTCCATCGGACTTTTGCTGGCGGAATTCCAGCCAGCAAAAGATTGAGAGCAGGTTCTCAATTTTTTCGGTCGGAAAAAGTTTTCCAATAGTCTGTACCAATTCCGACGCTCAAAATTCCTACGCATGCTCCGGAAACAATTTGACGCATGCTCGGAAGCATTGAACTTCATTTTCTCGGCTCGTCGTAGTGTTGCACGTCACCGCGTTCTTGACGGTCGAAAGTTCAGCGAAATTTTGTGTGACCGCGTGTATGCAAGACAAGCTTGAGCGGAATTCCGTCGGAAAAAACATCCAAGATTTTTCCGTTTGCCAAAACACATTGGTGTGTTATTTGCTATACTCTGTTATGTAGTCAATAAAGAATTATTTCCATGACTTCCATGGAGGATACTGAGTAGCCAGCTCCATTTTATCGTTGAATAATAAAAATATAAACTCCCAGCAGAGGGAGCAAGAGGCTTTCTTGTTGGCTGCTGCACAGGGGTGGAGCTGGTGGGACTCCTATGAACGGATCTTGGCATCAGGCAGCTGAGTCAACCTGTTGGCATTCACTTTAAATGGAAGTATGTTGTTGTTTTTTATTTTTATTTTTTTATTTTTTTTAGGTCCTCCATGTTTTCATTTTCTTTAGTCTTTTAGGATACTTTTATATAATGTTGGTATTTTGTACTTTTTGGGAGGCATCGATTGTTTTGCCTGTTTTAACCTTACTTTGCAACACCTACATTGCCGATTAGATTCTCTTATAGTGAATCAGCGTCATTGTGTCAGTTTACGAAGACTGTTGTTGTGCTTTTTAACCACTTCAGCCCCGGACCAATTGGCAGCCAAAGGACCAGGCCCCTTTTTGCGATTCGGCACTGCGTCGCTTTAACTGACAATTGCGCGGTCGTGCGACGTGGCTCCCAAACAAAATTGGCGTCCTTTTTTTCCCACAAATAGAGCTTTCTTTTGGTGGTATTTGATCGCCCCTGCGGTTTTTATTTTTTGCGCTATAAACAAAAATAGAGCGACAATTTTGCAATATTTTTTGCTTTTTGCTATAATAAATATCCCCCAAAAAATATATAAAAAAACATTTTTTTCCTCAGTTTAGGCCGATACGTATTCTTCTACATATTTTTGGTAAAAAAAATTGCAATTAGCGATTATTGATTGGTTTTGCGCAAAAGTTATAGCGTTTACAAAATAGGGGATAGTTTTATAGCATTTTTATTTAATATATTTTTTTTTACTAGTAATGGCGGCGATCAGCGATTTTTTTATTGTGACTGCGACATTATGGCGGACACATCGGACATTTTTGACACATTTTTGGGGACCATTGTCATTTATACAGCAATCAATGCTATTTAAATTTCCTATGTAAATGACAGTGGCAGTGAAAGAGTTAACCACTAGGGGGAGGGGAGGGGTTATGGGCTGTGACGTGTGTGTGTTTTTTTTACATTAGGGGGCGGGGCTGACGTCTGACGTCATTGATCGGCTTTCCCGATGACAGGGAACAGCCAATCAATGACAGGCAGAGTAGGAAGCGTGGGGAGAGGTTTGTTTACACAGACCTCTCCCCGTTCTTCAGCTCTGTGACCCGATCGCGGGACACCAGCGGCGATCGGGTCCGCTGGTCCCGCAGCCGGGGTCACTGAGCTCCCGACCGCGCCGCTGGCGGCCCGCGCGCGACCCACGGCCAGGCAATTAAAGGGCCACGTATATATACGTGATTTTGCCTGCCCGTCCCATTCTGTAGACGTATATCTACATGAGGCGGTCGGGAAGCGGTTAAGGACAGTTTCCCCGCACATTTTTATTAAGTAATTTTTAACGAACATATTTTTAAGATACAAAATCAATCTATATGACACAGTCTATATATGTGAAACTTATTCACGGAGACAAGTGATCATACAAAATAGTTACATTTATTGGTTGACAGAAAACAAATATTTACATGAAATTAAAATACAGATTGCATTACTTGATCATTTTGACAATTAATGGAAATACCCTAAACTGGGCGTAGTAGTACCTTGGACACAATATCACCATGATAACTTCTTCAGTAGAATCAATAACCTTATGATACTTGACAATTTAACAGAATGTCTGTATTTCACACACCCAGCCGTTACTATGCTGCAGGTAAGTAACGTTGAACAATGTGAAAATAATTTAGTCATTTGTTTGTTAATAAAATTTGGCAACTATGCAAAAGTAATATATAATGAAAAATTGAATTTTAGAGAAAAAAATCTAAAAGGCGGTTATAGATTCTGGAGAATGATTACCAATATTAGAATATTCAATGCATCAATAGTTAAGAGAACATACCAGATAAAATCAACATGGCATATTTACCCATTCCAAAATGGCTATTTGTCTGGATTGCTGGTTACTAGGATTTAAGATGGCTGCCGGGTTCAGGAATCTTCTTGGATGTTAAAGTATATATATTCATGCATGGTGCATGGGTGTCAGTCTATCTGGGAAGATGTTTTCTACCAGTTTCTTTTCCCCAGGGGGGGTCCCTGAGCTCTCGTCTCCCTTAACCGCTTCCCGACCGCCCACTGTATATTTACGTCCTCAGAAGGGCATGGCTAGGCAAAAGGAGGTACGGGTATGGCCCCTTTAATTGCCTAGCCATGGGGTCGCGCGCGCGCCGCCGGCGGAACGCTCGCGACTCGGTCGGGAGCTCTGTGAACATGGCCGCGGGACCAGCGGACCCGATCGCCGCTGGTGTCCCGCGATCGGGTCACAGAGCTGAAGAACGGGGAGAGGTCTGTGTAAACAAACCTCTCCCCACGCTTCCTACACTGCCTGTCAGTGATCGGCTGTTCCCTGTCATCGGGAACAGCCGATCAGTGACGTCAGACATCAGCCATGCCCCCTACTGTAAAAAAACACACAACACGTCACACTAACTCCTCCCCGCCCCCTAGTGGTTAACTCCTTCACTGCCACTGTCATTTACATAGGAATCAGTGCTATTTAAATAGCACTGATTTCTGTATAAATGACAATGGTCCCAAAAATGTGTCAAAAATGTCCGATGTGTCCGCCATAATGTCGCAGTCACAATAAAAATCGCTGATCGCTGCCATTACTAGTAAAAAAAAAAATATTAATAAAAATGCTATAAAACTATCCCCTATTTTGTAAACGCTATAACTTTTGCGCAAACCAATCAATAATCGCTAATTGCGATTTTTTTTTACCAAAAATATGTAGAAGAATACGTATCGGCCTAAACTGAGGAAAAAAAAATGTTTTTTTATATATTTTTGGGGGATATTTATTATAGCAAAAAGTAAAAGATATTGCATTTTTTTTCAAAATTGTCGCTCTATTTTTTTGTTTATAGCGCAAAAACTTAAAACCGCAGGGGCGATCAAATACCACCAAAAGAAAGCTCTATTTGTTGGAAAAAAAGGACGCCAATTTTGTTTGGGAGCCACGTCGCACGACCGCGCAATTGTCAGTTAAAGCGACGCAGTGCCGAATCGCAAAAAGGGGCATGGTCCTTTGGCTGCCAATTGGTCCGGGGCTGAAGTGGTTAATGGTGTCTTTCTTGTCTCTTAAATACCCCTCAAACAATAAGCTAATAAAACTTATAATATGTTCAGCCCAAAAGGTATGTGTTCCTTTTCTATTGGCAGGCAAAATGTAATGTTTACCTTTCCCAGGAGTCTAAATGATTTTAAGGTAATAGCACCTTCACCCACTAGGTGTCTCACAAGTGTTTTGGTGCTTCTCTATAAATGAATATATTTTATTTTATATTGTGTATTGTACCTTAGTGAAAATAATCTATATCTTTAGTATTTGGGGATTCTACTAACCACATACAATCAAATACGCTTAGCATAATTATTGATTAATCACTTGCATAAAATGGTGATATATATGTATATCATTGTATATCTGTAAAAATGTAGTCCATTTGAAAAGGACACAGGTTATATATATATATATATTAATCCACATCACATACAATTATTATCTACCTGGATACCTGTATAATTTGGGTATCCAATCAATATTTGTTTATCTAAGCGTAGGTTCAATTCTTATACAGTTATATCATGATCATATGTTTTTCATAATACTAATTTGTTCCTAAAACACTTCTACTTATAATCACACTTTCTTATATATTTCCTTGATTACACAGTTCTTCAACACATCAGATACTAAAATTATAATGTCTCTTTTGTGACCTACAAATATCACATATAATTCGAATGACTTGTATTCAACGCATAAGTACTTTGAAAATATGTCTGATTTGCATCTACTTTTAAAATCATGTTTTGAGATGGACTTTGAGCGGTCCAATAAATGTTTAGATAGCTTAGCTGTGCCCACAAGTCCCTAAAAACTTCACACAATAGGTTTTGTTGGACAAGGTGTCGGCTATTGAATTTTGTCTTCATGGTTATAAATTGTCCAAACAGTCTTTACTTGAGCACAATGGGTTTTTCTAGTTACAGATTATTTCCATGTGACAATTACCTAGTCTTAACCACTTTCAGACCGGACCAATTTGCAGCCAAAGGACCAGGCCCCTTTTTGCGATTCGGCACTGCATCGCTTTAACTGACAATTGCGCAGTCGTGAGACGTGGCCCCCTAACAAAATTGACGTCCTTTTTTTCCCACAAATAGAGCTTTCTTTTGGTGGTATTTGATCGCCCCTGTGGTTTTTTATTTTTTGCGCTATAAACAAAGAAGAGCGACAATTTTGAAAAAAAAACACATTATTTTTTATTTTTTGCTATAATAAATATCCCCCAAAAATATATAAAAAAAACATTTGTTTTCCTCAGTTTAGGCCGATACGTATTCTTCTACATATTTTTGGTAAAAAAAAATCGCAATAAGCGATTATTGATTGGTTTGCGCAGAAGTTATAGCGTTTACAAGATAGGGGATAGTTTTATAGCATTTTTATTAATAATTTTTTTTTATTAGTAATGGCGGCGATCAGCGATTTTTATTGTGACTGCGACATTATGGCCGACACATCGGACATTTTTGACACATTTTTGGGACCATTGTCATTTATACAGCAACCAATGCTATTTAAATGCATTGATTCCTGTATAAATGACACTGGCAGTGAAGGGGTTAACCACAAGGGGGCAGTGTAGGGGTTAAGTATGCCTAGGGTGTGTTTCTTACTGTGGGGGGGCGTGGCTGTCAGCTAGTGAATGCTGATCTCTGCTCCAATCATAGGGAGCAGAGATCGGGGGCACTAGTTGCTAGGCAGAACGGGGAGATGCTGTCTATTTCCGCATCTCCCCGTTATGCCTTCCCGTGAGACGATCGCGGGTGTCCCCGCGGTGAGCGAGTCCGGCCTCACGGGGGTCCCGGCCGTCGCGGGTGCGCACCGCTCCCGGCGCTCTCCCGATGGCATGGACGGCTTAAAGGAGGGACTTCTATATACGCCCTCCTGCCTGTCCGTGCCATTCTGCCGACGTATATCGTCGTGCGCCGGTCGGGAAGGGGTTAAGTATGCTAGTCTTGTCTTCTAACCAAAAATAAGTACACATCTTTTTGTTTGGTGACAAACGGTACCATTGTTTCTAGTTTCTTTCTGGCTCAACACCTGCTTGTAAAATGTATATATTTGAGACTTGTAAAAAGAGGAAACAGGCTCATCTGCTTTTCAAGAGCAATAGTTAATTTCATTTTTTTTTAGGCCTACTGAATCTCTCATCTCTGCCAGTGAATATTAGATGTATTTCTTCATAAATTCACAACACTGTCCACCCTTCCTTGTCATCCAAATCTTTCACCATAAGCCTTATATAATCGTTTATTTTTCTTTTAGTGGTGGGTCACCGAAATTTTTTTTTTTTTTTTTTTTTTTTGCAGTCTCTTCATTTTGCTGCTTTTTCTTGTTTTGTTTTTGAGTGTTTTGTACCAGTCTGTTGACATTTTTGAGTGCCAAGTTCTGTGTTCGTCTTTTATAAGTTAAAGGGAGAAAAAAAAAAAGACAAAATTTACAACAAAATTTGTTATTCGTGAACCAACAATATTTGTTTGTCCTCTTCTTTTTTTTAAATAGGGACCAAAGTATTTTAAGCATGGTATGCCGCATTCACAGCTAATATGCAGGTTATACTAAAATGAAAAAAAGAAAGCAACTAAATACAATTGGTGGAAAAACCAATGCGAAACAAATAATAAAGTTACCACATTCCACAAGTTAATTTAGTTACCGTATTTATCGGCGTATAACACGCACCCCAAGTTTAGGAGGGCATTTTAAGAAAAAAATAGTTTTTTGGGAGGGAAGTTTAGGGAAAAAAAAAAAAAACTTACATTTAAGCGTCATTTGCAGCTTGCCCAGCGTCATTTGCAGCTTGCCCAGTGTCATTGTAGCTTGCCCAGCGTCATTGCAGCTTGCCCAGTGTCATTGCAGCTTGCCCAGTGTCATTGTAGCTTGCCCAGCGTCATTGCAGCTTGCCCAGCGTCATTGCAGCTTGCCCAGCGTCATTGTAGCTTGCCCAGTGTCATTGCAGCTTGCCCAGTGTCATTGTAGCTTGCCCAGTGTCATTGCAGCTTGCCTAGTGTCATTGTAGCTTGCCCAGCGTCATTGTAGCTTGCCTAGTGTCATTGTAGCTTGCCCAGTGTCATTGTAGCTTGCCCAGCGTCATTGCAGCTTGCCTAGTGTCATTGTAGCTTGCCCAGCGTCATTGCAGCTTGCCCAGTGTCATTGTAGCTTGCCCAGTGTCATTGCAGCTTGCCCAGTGTCATTGCAGCTTGCCCAGTGTCATTGCAGCTTGCCCAGTGTCATTGCAGCTTGCCCAGTGTCATTGCAGCTTGCCCACTGTCATTGTAGCTTGCCCAGTGTCATTGTAGCTTGCCCAGTGTCATTGCAGCTTGCCCACTGTCATTGTAGCTTGCCCAGTGTCATTGTAGCTTGCCCAGTGTCATTGTAGCTTGCCCAGTGTCATTGTAGCTTGCCCAGTGTCATTGTAGCTTGCCCAGTGTCATTGTAGCTTGCCCACTGTCATTGTAGCTTGCCCAGTGTCATTGTAGCTTGCCAGCGTCATTTGCAGTCTTGCCCGCGTTTAAATTTCCCGCCGCCAAGACACCGCCGCCGAAAAAGACAGAAGCGCCGCTGGAAAAGACCGAGCCGATTGTTCGGCTCCGCTCGCGGTCCCGCCTCCCTGCTGTTTCCGGAGCGAGCGCAGGGAGGCGGGACTACGAGCGGAGCCGAACAGTCGGCTCGGTCTTTTCTGGCTATTTTTTCGTCGCCACTTGACATTTTTGTCTCTTTTTTGGGGGGGGGGGGTCGGCGCATAACACGCACCCACGACTTTCCCCCGATTTTAAGGGGGGAAAAGTGCGTGTTATACGCCGATAAATACTGTATGTGAATCAAAAAATGAAATTATTAATATTTAAAGCCTAACTAAAGGCAAAACTTATTTTTAGTTATGGATAGAGTGGAGAGGGATTAGAACACCTGCCAGTTTTTATATTGCAGTCTGTGCCCCCGTTAGGGAGATTCCCCCTCTCGATTTGTTCTGTGTACCATTATCATTCAAAGTGAAAGTACAAGAAAATCCCACATTTTAGGTTGTCCCTAGAAAAGTAATAGAGGGGGAAATCCTCCAATGGGGACACTAGTTCTGGTGATCTGGGGGTCCCCAAGGAGTTCCCTTAATTTGCAGGGATTTCCTCTCACTTCCTGTTTGGCTATGGGACAGGAAGTAAAGGGAAATCTCCATAATGGGACACAGATGGTGGAAAAAACAAAATCAAACAGGTTTTAACCCTCCCTTGCTCTATCCAAAATGAAAAAAAAAATCTGTGACCCCATTTTAATCTTCCGCCACTAATAAAGACACACTGGGGGTTATTTACGAAAAGGCAAATCCACTTTGCGTTACAAGGGCAAACTACAAGTGCAAAGTGCACTTGAAATTGCACTGAAAGTGCACTTGGAAGTTTAGTCGCTGTAAATCTGAGGGCTAGATCTGAAATGAGGGGAAGCTCTGCTGATATTATTATCCAATCGTGTGCAAGCTAAAATGCTGTTTTTTATTTTCCTTGCATGTCCCCCTCTGATCTACAGCGACTGCACTTCCAAGAGCACTTTCAGTGCAATTTTAAGTGCACTTTGCACTTGTAGTGCAAAGTGGATTTGCCTTTAGTAAATAACCCCCACTATCTGCTTACCAGATAGTTAGACCACAAGGACTGAGGGATGCAAACAGGGACC